>CAUYUJ010016321.1:57500-75000 GCA_963575745.1 Prorocentrum cordatum | reverse complement strand
GACCTCCCTCAGCGCTGACCCCCGTTGCGTGAGACCCGAGCCTGCCCACCTCTATCGCGTCCGGGACCTGCAGACCGTGCTCCTGGCGCCCGTCCCACACGTTGAACACGAGGGTTGTGGACGTGCCCTTGTTGGCCACCACGATGTTCTCGGTGCCCGGTCCGTTCCCGAAGTCGATGATGCGGCTCCACCTCTTGAGGCTGCGCCAGCGGGCGGCGAAGCCGACGGAGAGCCCGCTGCCGCCCAGCGGCGTGTGGCCAAACCTGGAGCCGAGGTCGTCCCAGTCGCACTCGTCGCCCTCGTACTCACGCCCGTCGTAGAACATGGACGGCTTGAGCGGAACCCGCTGCACCTCGCCCAAGCCCCGGGGCATCGTGTCTCATCGCAGCGTGGACCCCCCAAAGCTCTCGACCCATTCCCTGGGACCGGCTTTTTATCCTTCAAGAGCAGAAGATCCACCCTCATGAGAAGCACCCCGACAAGCGAAGCCGTTGAGTAAGCGCACCCAAGGAGTGAATCGAGCAGGACAAGGCTGCTCAATAAACGCCCATAGCCGTTTAGTAAACGCCAACTGTCGGGGTAGGGGTGGTTTCGCCTCCCTTGAATCGAGAGCTGTCATTTGACGGCCCCGAGGCCTGGTAAGGGCCCCCCCAGGCCGAAGAGAGCGACAACCCTCCTCGCGCCGATTTTTTTTCATGGCCCGAGGGGGGCTGGGTTTGTAGTCGACGATCCTCCCCGGCCCCCTGAGGCGTTTCATGACGGTCTCGGGGCCCCGCGAGGGCCGACACCACATTCGAAAACCTTCCGTCGTGCGAAGCGAAGGGGCCAAGGGAGGAGGAGGAGGAGGAGGAGGAGAAGGAGGAGGAGGAGGAGGAGGCGGAGGAGGAGGAGGAGGAGGAAGAGGAGGAGGAGGAGGAAGAGGAGGAGAGGGAGCGGAGGAGGAGGACGAGGAGAAGGAGGAGGCGGAGGAGGAGGAGAGGAGGAGGAGAAGGAGGAGGAGGAGGAGGAGGAGGAGGAGGATTTAGAGGAGGAGGAGGAGGAGGAGGAGGATTAGAGGAGGGGGGCACCTCGATGCGTGGGCGGCGCTTCGGGGCTCCTGGGGTGAACTGAATTCCGCCTGGTCGTCGCTTGCGGCGCCGCGGTTCTGGGGCGTCGGTGCCCTGGCGGGCCTGGGGCGGTACCCCCTCTTTCTGGGGGTGGTCCCCCTGTGGAAAGGGTCTGCCGTCTGAGGTCCGTCGGGGACCTGGTGTCCTGGGGCCGTGTGGGTAACCCCCTATAGGTGGTACCTGTCACTGGCGGGGGCAGGCCCCAGCCACTGTTGTTGCCAGCCCGTCACGCTGCGGTGTCTGGTGTGGCTGGGGGGGTCGGCCTGTTGGGCACGGCTCAGATGCGTGTACCGCCTGGCCCCCCTTGGGCAAAAGGGCCTGTGGGGGCGGGCCTGGGCATCCATACGTCTTCCCGCACCGCGTGCCCCGCGCGGTGACCCGTTGGGGATGTCCAGTGTCCCTGGTGCTGGGAGAGCCAGGAGGCATGGGGGCCGCCCACCTTCGGTGGGTTGGTGCTGTTGTTCGGGCAGCTGGTGAGGCGGGCGCTTCTTCTCTTTTTCCTTCTCTTTCTTCCTCTTCTCCTCCCCCCCCCTCGGGCCCCGTCGGCGGCACGGCTCCTAGCCCTAGGGAGTCGTGGGGGGAGGTGTTTGCCCCCCCCTCCCCCCGTTGGTCGGGCGTGACAGGGCATGTTGCGCTCTCGGACTGCGTCGAGGATTAGATGAGGGGGAGGAGGAGGAGGAGGAGGAGGAGGAGGAGGAGGAGGAGGAGGAGGAGGAGGAGGAGGAGGAGGGAGGAGGAGGAGGAGGAGGAGGAGGAGGAGGAGGAGGAGGAGGAGGAGGAGGAGGAGGAGGAGGAGGAGGAGGAGGAGGAGGAAGAGGAGGAGGAAGGAGGAGGAGGAGGAGGAGGAGGAGGAGGAGGAGGAGGAGGAGGATTAGAGCAGGAGGATTAGAGGAGGAGGATTAGAGGAGGAAGAGGAGAAGGAGGAGGCGGAGGAGGAGGAGAGGATGCGGAGGAGGAAGAAGGAGAGGAGGAAGAGGTGGAGGAGGAGAAGGAGGAGACGGAAGAGGAGGAGGAGGATCAGGAGGAGGAGGAGGGGGAGGAGGCGGAGGAGGATGAGGAGGAGGCGGAGGAGGAGGAGGAGGAGGAGGAGGAGGAGGAGGAGGAGAAGAAGGAGGAGGAGGAGGAGGAGGAGAAGCAGGATTAGAGGAGGGGGAGGAGGAGGATGATGAGGATGATGATGATGAGGAGGAGGAGGAGGAGGAGGAGGAGAGGAAGGAGGAGGAGGAGGAGGCGGAGGAGGATGATGAGGAGGAGGAGGAGGAGAAGGAGGAGGAGGGATGAGAGGAGGAGATTAGAGCAGGAGGATTAGAGGAGGAGGATTTAAGGAGGAGGAGGAGGAAGGAGGAGGAGGGAGGAGGAGATAGGAGGAGGAGGAGGAGGAGGATGAGGAGGAGGCGGAGGAGGAGGAGAAGGAGGACGATTAGCGGAGGAGGAGGGGAGGGGAAGGGGGAGGAAGAGGAGGAGGAGGAGGAGGAGGAGGGAGGAGGAGGAGGGAGGAGAGGAGGGAGGAGGAGGAGGAGGAGGAGGAGGAGGAGGAGGAGGAGGATGAGGGAGGAGGATGAGGAGGAGGATGAGGAGGAGGAGGAGGAGGAGGAGGAGGAGGATGATGATGAGGAGGAGGAGGAGGATGAGGAGGAGGATGAGGAGGAGAAGGAGGCGGAGGAGGTGGAGGAGGGGATGCTGCTGCTGATGATGATAAGGAGCGGGAGGAGGAACAGGTTGAGGAGGAGGAGGAGGAGAAGGAGGACGAGGAGGAGGATCATGATGATCAGGAGGACCAGTGTAAACCCAAGGGTCATCAACGATGTTGGAATAAACCCTCCCTCCAAGCTCCCTCTTCATGGGCCCCTACAGCGGCTCATTTCAACGGGCGGAGCTGCCTCGATGGAAGACAACCGTTCGAATACCCTGAAACATGCCAATGCACTGTTCTCGGGATTCCAACGCTACGGATCAACCTGGCTGTTGCGTGTTGACGATCCTCAATCGTGCCAAAGCGCCATTCCTGGGACGTCAACATCCCGAATCAACGTAACTGTCGCGCCCTCGTA
Organism: Prorocentrum cordatum; assembly: GCA_963575745.1. Lineage (NCBI taxonomy): Eukaryota > Dinophyceae > Prorocentrales > Prorocentraceae > Prorocentrum > Prorocentrum cordatum. The sequence goes on along the minus strand of CAUYUJ010016321.1, from coordinate 71,843 downwards.
ATCCTGAAACCTTCCAAAACGCCATTTCTGGTACGTTGACCATGACAACCTGTGAAACTCTTACATAATGAATGTGCGCGGCGCTCAAGCGAGAACCACATATTGAAAAAGAGCCGCCCTCATTCCCCCTCACTCCGTGAAGCTCTTGCCACTATCATATTTTATAGTAGCAGGAACGGATGTGCGCGGCGCTACGGCGAGAACCACATTTTGAAAACGACTCGCCCTCAATCCATGAAGCTCGTGCAAACAAAAAACACGAATGTGCGCAACGCTAAGGCGAGAACCACATTTTGAAAACGACACGCCCTCCATCTGTGAAGCTGTTGCCAATTTCTAAGCTTTAAGGTTATACATGGTGCGGAAGTCTCGAGCGAATCACCCGGCTTGCACTAAAAACTGGTCGTGGGGTGCGATAGGGAAAATTTATTCATAAGCAGCAAATGGAGGAGGAAGGGAGGGAGAATGAGGAGGAAAAGGAGGAGGATGGATGGATGGATGGACTCGGCATTGCGCTGTGAGTCTGGTGACACGCACCCCCACGAGCTCACGAAACGAGAGAGCACTCGGGGACACCTCTGAGCTATCGTGCGCTCTCCTCGGACCGAACGAGGTCAGGCGTGTGGGCGCGCCGTGCAGCCGTGAGCAACCTGTGATCCGAGCCGAGCAGGACGGGAAACGAAGAGACGCCCGCGGGCGGGGGGTGATACCCCTCTGGCCCCTGGGGGCCGAGCTCGACGGCGCTGCGAGCACCGAGCAGGCTCCCTGGACACCCAGAGGCCCCGAGGAGGAAAACGAAAACCAGGCCGAAACAAAACATTATCCGACGGCGCGCCCAAGAGACCAGGGGCGGCGTGGGAGGCTAGAGGGGCATGGTGCTACAGCGAAGCTGCTGGAGGAACTCACGTCGTCACGTAGTGCGAGGGGTGCCCCTCTCTTTCAGTAGGATCCGTTGCCGCAACTGATGAAGACGGGTTTCCCACGTCAGCCCTTGCGGCCGCCCTTGCCCTTCTGGCCGTGGTGGGTCTGTCGGTTCTTGTCGAGCAGCTTCTGGGCCATCGACTCCAGGTGGCCCTGAGGTGCCGTCCCCATCTTCTGACGTCCGCCCTCCGCCTCGAAGCATTTCACGAGGCTCTGTTCGAGCTCGAGCTTGGATGCCGTAGTCTCCCGAGGGCCGTCTGGGTTGTCGTACTTCAGCGTGATCTGGTCCGCGAGCGCGAACTGCACCCTGGTGTACTGGTCGTTGTAGCATTTGCGCAGCCTGAAGTGGCGCACCATCAGGCACAGCTCCGAGCCCGTCACCTTGCAAACGAACTGCTGGTAGAATGTGCACAGGAGCGCGTGCCCCTGCGGGGCCTTCTGCTTCACCTCCTCGGAGGCCGACAGGCACTTGAACACGGCGTGAGCGATGTACAAATGTGGTGAGTTGAGCAGGGGCTTCGCCTCGGGAATCTGCGCCGCCTCTGAGTGCAGCTTGCCCGCCTCCCGAGCTGCGACGATCGAAGTGGCCGTGGACGGGAGCACGATGCTGATCCATTCCGAGGCGGCGAGGTCCCTGAGCTGCTGGGCGTGCTGGCACGCCATCTTGAGGAGGATCGTGACCGCCTGCTGCAGGTCGCGCGACTTCAGGACGCCCTCCACCGCCATCAGGGCATCCTCCGAGGCGTCGGCCATGGAGGCGATCGCGGGCCCGCGCTGGCGCTTGTCCTTGGGCTCGACCTTCTCGGTGGCGGAGCCGTCCGAGGGCTTGTGCCGCTTGAGCAGCGCGGAGAGGTCCATTTCTTGCTGGGCGGGGGGTGCCAACGCCGAGGAAGCCATCGTGTCGCAGGGCGCCCTGTAGACGAACCCGCGGCTCAGGAAGAGAACAGTGGCCGCGAATATGGACCTGAAGAGCAAGAAGGTCTCGGGCATAATGGCTGCATACGGGGCACTGTAAGATGTCGGGCGTCTGGACTTCATGCGAAAGGAAACTGCTTCGGCCTCGGGTGCAAATATTACGAACGTAGCTGCGCATGACGTGGCGCTGTGCGTTTTCTCTCGTACTGAGGACCTGGGGGCATCTGTAACACTGGTTCGTCACCGTGAGGAGGGAGGCCCCGTTCCGCACCCTGTGGACCTGTTGGCATGCAGGAGGAGGGCCTTAATGGAGCCGAAGGTGTCCCCGCAGAGGTTCCCGTCGTCGTCCGTCATCTTGCATCTGTAGGGCCGCAGCCTGCCTTCGTCTTCTCCTCGTGAGAGCTCGTCGTCGTTGGGGTCCCTTTGGAGGCCAGGCGGGGCGAACTGGTGGCTGAACGTTTTTGATCCCAAGATGGTGAAGTCAATGTAGGCCCAGTTTTTGTAGTCGGAGCAGTAGAATAGCTGTAATAGGGGGACGTCTTCTGGAACGTGATCCTGGAACTCTTCCGAGTGGCGGTGCGCAAACTCGAGGTCCGATAGGACCTGCTTTGCCCATGGATCAGCGTCGGGGTGAAGGGTGTAGTCGGATTTCATGGAGTCCCCGTCCCCGATGCTCCCCAGGATGCACGCTCGAACCTGCCGATGGTCTGAGGGGTGGCGGCACCAAGACTGATACCATTTTAGTCTGCGAACTCGTAACTCCTCAAGGGTAGGAAGAAGGCGCCAATGCTGCCAGAGCCGACGGGCAGGCCAGCGATGTAGTTCGCCGTCAGCCTGAGGTTCCAGGCCCCGTCGACCGAGTGCGCGGCGGAGCGCGCGAAGTACTAACGCGTCCGAAGCAGCGGCAAAGCTCATGTCTGGGATCCGACCCTCCATGCCTGACAGAAGGGCGCCCTGCGCGAAAGAGATCACGGCCATTCTTTTGACGCCGTGGGCTGCATCATGGACCAGAAAGTTCGAGATCATTCCTGGACCCGAGCGTCCTGCCTGGAGACGCTTCGCCTTTTCAACCTGTAGAGAGCCCGTAGAAGTAAGCCAGCCTCCAAGAATCCGAAGGTGCCGCCCCAAGACGCCGCGGTACTGCCAGGAGCCGCCATAGAGGAGGCGCGTCAAAGTGTTACTGCGAGGTCCCGAGATCCGAGCCACCGAGGCCCGCTTGTCGAGGTTGAGGTGCACCCCGATGGTCCCGAGGGTCTCCGAGAGGTGGTTACTGTGGTCGGCGACCTGGCCCAAGAAGGCTGAAGCCGCGGAGCCCGGGGGGGTGCCCGCAGGAATCTCGTCGGGGATCACCGTCATCGTGATGTCGTCGGCGTAGATCGTAATGCCCACGTCCGTGGTCGTCTCGTCTATCTCGTGAGCCTCCGTCAGGACCTGGGGTCTCGTATGGGCCCGACGTGCCAGAAACGGGGTGATGCCCTCGAGGTAGTAGTAGGGGAAGGCGCGGGCGGGATTCGGGTGACCCATGAGCTCTCCTGAGGTCGGGCGCAAGGCGAGGGGGCCCCCCATAGTGTCGATCTGGCAGGCGCTGTAGGTGGTCCTATTGCGCTGGAAAGAAAGATCCTCGGCGCGGTAGAGCGAGCCGAGTGTGTCGTAGATCACGTTGCGATCTGTGCTCGCAAAGGCGTTGGTGGCGTCCTCATTCACTATCATGTGTGGGATCTGGAGTTGACCGAGGCGCCAGGAGAGACAGGACTGTACCGCGATGGCGCCCTCGCGCCGCCGCCTGCGGGCGAAGCCGTGGCAGTAATATGGTAGTACCTCCCGCTCGGATGTGTTCCGCTGCCACAGGTGAGCACGCCAGCACTTCCCAATCGGACAGAAGAGGTGAATCCACCGCATGCTCGCGGGCCCAGACTTGCCGTTGCGCTTGTCCAGGCCCGCGCAGGATGAAACGTCGAAAATCAGCGGGGTGGAGTCCGAGCGCCTGAAGCTGGCGAGGATGTCGACGAACCTCTCCTGGAAGGCGAGGAACGTCGTGGGATGCTCGACGTGCCCCACTCCGCCCAGCCGATGCTGTTCCCATTGTGCGGGGTCGAGAAGCAGAAGCCAGAGCTCCGAGGGCATGGACCACGCGGGCGAGGCCCTGCGCTTCGGGGCCCTGCGCAGCTCACGTATGATCCCCAGCAGGTCGTAGTTCGCCATCTCGAGGCTCGCCATCTGCGTCGCGTCGTATCGCATCTGGTCGGTGCGGTGCGCCTCCTCCCCCGAATGGGGGGCGTCGAAGCGGTGGGTGAGCTCGTCCTGGAGGTCGCAGACGTTGGCGCCCAGGCCGCCGAGGGAGGCGGGCCGCTGCAGGTAGGACTGGATGTCGGCGGGGTCGCAGTTCTCGTCCCTCGCGGTGAAGTGGCGTCTGTGGCGCGGGCCACGGCCGCGACGAGATAAGCGTCGGATGAGGCGCTGGACGTTGTAGTGGTCGTGCTGTGTCCATGCTTGGTTGAGCTCCTCCGTGAGGCTGGCGTTCCGCTCGGTGGTGATGCGGTCGGACAGGGCGCGGATGCGGTAGGTCAGGCGCGCCAAGAGGAGCTCCATCTCGATGAGTTCCGTGTTGTGCGAGGGGTCGGAGCCAGTGAAGCGAGCGCGGAGGTCGCGTCGAGTGCGAAGAGCCTCGGAACGTTGCCGTTCGAGGACGGTCTTCTCGGCCTGTGCGGGATTCGGTCGGGTGAAGATCTCCTTCGCGCAGTCGACCATCAGCGAGGCAACGGAGTTCCACAGCTCGTCCGTCGTCGGTCTGGTGCAGAGGTACTGCCAGGTCGGTTCGTCGATGTCCAACACTGCTTGGTCGATGGTCTCGAGGTCCGCGGCGGTGGTGTGCTGTCCGCGAAGACGAAGCATGATCGTGTCGTAGTCCCAGGTGTGCTTGGGCTGCGCGTGGGCCTCGAAGGTATAGAATACGTCCGCATAGACAGGGCGGTGGTCTCGATCGTCCGCTGTGTTGATGGGCTGGAGGCGGCGGCCTGCCCCCATCAGGACCTTGCACTGGCGTGTGTGAGACACCAGGGCGGATGGGGAGTGGAGGAAGTCGATCCTGCTAGACCGCCCGTGTGCCCCGAAAAAGGTGTCCCCGCTGTCAAAGAAGGTGTTCAGCGCGGCCATGCCGTGGTCCGTGAGGAACTGGTGCCAGAGACGTCCTGCGAGGCCCTCCTGCTCCTGGAAGGGGCCCACGGCGCAGTCGATCTCGCTCCACGAGTCGGGCTCGAGCAAGCGCGGGGTCGGGGAGCCGAGAAACGTCTCGTCCACGGAGTAGCCGAGCTTGTCGTTGAGGTCCGCCCCGATGAAAGGCGTGCAGCGACTGCCCACCGACTCCAGCGTGGTGCGTGCCCATGAAATCATCGCCTGGGTCACCTGGCGGTATGAGTTGCGGCTGGAGCGGGACTCGGACGGCACGGGAAAGTACAGAACCATGAGGAGCACGTCCGAGGAGCGGCTCTTCAAGCGCAGAGCGCCGCATCGGCCCGCAAGCGCCGCAGGCGGAGGGTAAATCCGACGTAGGTGTGCCTGCGGGAACCGTTTGTGATGTAGGAAGATGCTGACCCCGCAGCTCTTGTTGGTGGCCCGAGTCCAGCCGAAGGAGAGCTCCCAGTGGTAGTCATGCTTGAAGAGGCTGTGGCGGCTGTCCTGTGCCTGGCGGCGGCTAGTCCCAGGGAGAAGGATCACGCCCATGTTGTTGAGCTCGCGCGAGATCTCCTGCGCGCGGGTGCAGCCCGTCAGGTACATGGGGTTGTGCGTGCAGAGCCTGGTGTGCTGAACAGGTTGAGGCTCTCGCTCCTGAGTGCGTCCAGGGGCGCGGAAAGCGCCTGTCGACATGAAGGCGGCCGCCTGCGGCGGGAAGCCGACGGCCGCCAGCAGGAGGAGAGCCGCCATCATGGGCCTCTTGGGCCCCGCGGGCGCGTGGGCATCGCGCGCTGCTCCCCTGGCGGGCGATGGAACGGGGTGGGAGGGCCGCGTGTCCCTCGCCCTTCAGCCGTGGCGGCGGCTAAAGGAGGAGGAGGAGGAGGAGGGGGGGGAGGAGGAGGAGGGGGAGGGGGGGGAGGAGGCGGAGGACCGTAGCCATTTTGGCTCAAAGTGCTTGAACTTGCCCGCAGCCGAGGGGCAGGACCAAGTCCCCGCGCCTGGTCGACAAGCGACCCCTTCGGCAGCCACGACGTTCCGAGCGGGGGCAAAGATCTGTCTTGCCCTCCACATCCTTTCGCCCCAAATTCCAAGTCATTTCCCAGCCCGGGCTCTCAGATTCAGAGACGCCTCTTCAGATGGCGCAGTGGGCAGCGACTTGGACATGCATGTGCGGGCAGCAGAACTGGCTGAAGGTCACACATTGCAGCAAGTGCAATATGAATTGGAAGGCCTCATCTGGACAGGAGTCGAACGGCAAGCCAGACAGACGACGCCAGAGGTCCAACAGCCAGAAGAGCATCGATTCGAGGCCCTGGGGGGACGACGTGGAGGAGGAGATAAAGGGGCCGCCCTTCGTCAGGATGGCTATTCCAGCGGAGGCGCAGGCCAATCCCAATTGCAAGCCGCTGTCCCCCAAGGCCGACGAGAGCGAGACGAAAACATACTACAGAGAGACAAGGTCCAAGCTCAATCTGCCCCAGCAGAGGTGCAATATCGCCTGGGCCATGAAGGAACCAGTCCAGGACATCGTCGATCAGATTGCAGTTCTACGCAGAATGTTGATCCCAGAGAAATCATTGGAGCAGCAGGGTGCGTGGACAGAGACTACCATTGAGAGGATGATGCTACGAGTAGACGCCGGCAACAAAGCAGTGGAGATCCAGCAGGGTATCTTGGACAGAAAAGTATCAATGAGAGACAATCTCCAGGATCAATTAGAGGTACTGCGGCGCACCAAGAACGAGATCCACGCCATGATTCAAGAAGAACAAGAATAATTCGCCGGCCCAACGGGCCAGGGCGTGCTAAGATCTCCGGTAACTGGTTAACAGTATTAACAGTATTTCTAGTTCGCGCGCGCGGGGCGGCCCCTGGGGGTCCCCCGGCGAAAAGTACCCCGACCAACGCCCGGTCGCCGCCCGACCGCCGCCCGACCGCCGCCCGACCAAGTCTACTCAGAGATGGTTTTCCTTCTGGGTGCGGCCTCTCAGGCTCCCCAGAGCGCGCTCAGAGTGCCCCAAGAGGCCCCCAAGACTGCCCAAGAGGCCCCCGAGACGCCCAAAGAGCGCTCGAAGACGCCGAAGATGACCCCAAGACGGCCCAAAAGGCCCCCAAGACAGCCCAAGAGGCCTCCAAGACGCCCCAAGAGCCTTCCAAGAGGCCTCCGAAGAGAGCCCCAAGAGGCCAAAATCGTTGATTTTCATTAGTTTTTTCGATGTTTTTTGTGTTCTGGCTTTTTCGGCTTCCGGACGCTCCAAGACGGCCCAAGAGGCCCCCAAGACCGCTCCAAGACGGCCCACGAAGCTCCCAAGACGGCGCCGAAACGACCCAAGAGAGCCCTCAAGACGGCCCAAGTGCCGCCCAAGACGGACCAAGAGGCCCCAAGACGGGCCCAAGAGGGACTCAGGAGGGATACCGAGAACTCAAAAATGGAGCCCTCCGTCCCAGAAGGCGCCCAGGAGGTCCCAAAGAGGCCCCAAGAGGCCTCCAAGAGGCCCCAAGATGTCGCCAAGAGGCCCCAGGAGACTCCCAGGAGGCCCAAAAGAAGCCCCAGAAGGCTTCAAACATGTCTCCCAGGCGCCCCCGAACGGCCTCTCAACAGGACCCCAAGAGGCCCCCCAAAGAAGCATCTTGACGACGACTCTATTTCGCCCCATCGAGAGACGACCCCCAGGGAACTGCTTCACCACCAAAACTCCCCACGCAACGCGTCCGAACGACACCCGCCCCCAAGAGCGCAACATGGGCAACGAACACACAGACAAAAACCAGCGATGCCATATCACGGGCCGGCGGAATGAGCGAAGCGATTCAATAATACAGAACCCACGAGCAGGACCTGCGGATGCAGATCGAGACGAAGCGCGCTGTGCAGGAGGAATCGACACCCCATGCGCCTTCAAAACCGCAGCGGGAAGTTCACAAGCAGATAGCGTGCCCCATCCAACCAGTGGCCCAGCAGATGCAACAGATGATGCAGCAGATGCACATTGTCCAGCAGTTCATGATGCAGCGCATACCTCAGACTGCTACCACGGCGCCAACTTCGCCATGCCCTACTACGATTGCAGCGTGATCTCCAGATGTGGTGTTGACTCCGACAGAGTCGTTCGAGCCCGTGCCGAGGTCCCAAGCTCAACAGAGTGCAGCACCACGGTCAAGCCCAAGGAGAGATCCCACGATACAAGAGGAGGTCGTCCAGATTCGAGATCAGTTCGGACGGATCATACTCACTGGGGCACTGGGGGCAAGGTCGGAACCCAGGAGGAGACCGACGACATCGAGGAGCCCAAGTGCGAGGCCACATCGTCGGGTCAGAACGCCAACCTCGCAGAGGGGGCCGACGAACGACGAAACCAAAACGAAGAGCAGCGATCGAGCCATGGTGCCGTTCAGCATCAGCCGCCCCAGCATGGTGAAGGCAGTGGCCGACCAGAGAGGAGAGGTGCCAGCAGCGGCCGGGCGGGCGAGGCAGCGGCCCCCGGCGGCGAGGACGCCGGGGACGCCGTGCAGGACCCCTGCGGCGAGCGGAAAACGGTGAGGGGCCGGGACGCGACGCTGCGCCTGATGAGGGTGGGCAGGCGCTTCCATGTCTGTCTATAGACTCTACCGAGCCCCCGCCGCCAGTCCTTGCCAGCGCCAGCTCTGGCGACGGGCCAAAGCCGGGAGCCGCATTCTGCGCGACAGTCCCCATCCATTTTGTTGCGCCCCTCCACTCGCCTCCGCTTGACCCCTTCTCTCGATGAGGGTTGCGGCTTGCTGAGTTCTGACTCCAAGGGCAGTTTTGACCGCGATCGAGGTCCGGTCGTTCTCGACCTCGATTCCAGGATCCCTATTGTCGCGCCCATCGCGGATGACGAACCCACAGCCAACATAACCTGTGAGCTTGGGGAATAGGGGAGCTTACCCACGCGCCTTAGCAAGGGCGCCTGCCAGGTTGTCCTGAACGCGGAGGTCGACCAGACAGACCTCCACCCGCATGCCGAGCTAGGACTCGACATGTGCCCAGTTTGCCAGTTTGTGCACGGCCACGTGACGGTTTTTGCTGAAGGGTCCTTCGATATAGAGAACCCGAGCACTGCGGCCTGGGCGATGGCCGTCATTGCCAAGGGCGTGACAGGAGCCTTCTCTCTCTTGGGTGTTCAAACAGGGAAGTTGTTAACATCCGTGGGGGTCCTCTTGGCACGAACAAGTTCAGCAGCGCCTCTCCAGAGATGGGTGCCAGTTTGTGGGCCCTGCTCTGGACAGGTTTCCAGCGGCAAGGCGTCGCCTTGAGTTTCGCCATCGAGTCTAATTCGGCCTCCGCCATTCAGATTACCGAGGGCACAGCGATGTCAAAGGCCCACCCCGAGCCCGGCACCCATCTGCGAGTTCTAGCTCAGGAGTTGCGGGCCAAACGTGGTCTCAATCTCAGGCGTGTGCCATCCCACCGAGCTCACCAATGGAATGAGTTGGTTGACGGTCTCCCGAAGGGTGGGCGTGTTTCAACGTACCTGCACGACCCAGACTGGGCCGGTCGCTTGATCCCTGCGGTAGGCGATGTCTGGGCTTGGGATGGACATGCTGATGATGACCGCCATGCGTGCTCCTCTGTCGTTTGCGAAGAGGGCCATGCCAATTTCGTCACCCCCGTTGGGACCCGACATGCCTCCGGGCCTGAAGGTGTCCTCCCAGCGGATGCCCTTGCTGGTGGCTCCGAGCCTCCTTCGACTCTGGCTGGGGATGTGCCCCTGATCGTGGCCTCTTCCAATGCTATGTCCATGGCCGAAAACCCGAGGAGAGCCAAGAGGAGACACTGTGCGAATATTGTCAGAGAGCAGCTCACTGATCACGGGGGCTCTGGTGGTCGGGGTCCAAGAAGCTAGGGCCCCGGCGGGGTCGAGGAATGCTGGCGGGTACTTCATCGTGGCCTCGGGAGGTGACGGGAATACTTTCGGAGTGGAGGCGTGTCTTTCTACGGTGATACCCTGCATGACTCACAAAAGAAAAAAAACGTATACTTCCAGAGGAGCCATTTTTTGCTGGCGCACGCCGGCTTGCGCAATATTGTAGTGCGAGTCCGAGCGCCGGGCCTGCATTTCAACTTCGCGGTGCTGCGTGCACCGTGTCGGGATGCCCAGAGTCAGACCATCGACGCTGGCGCAGTATGGTGGGATGAGACCACTGCTATCGCACATAGGACGGGAGTATACATAATTGCTGCTGATGCCAATGCTAGATTGGAGGGCGTAACATCTAGATCGGTAGGCTCGGGGGGCTGGGCCGAAACCGAGAATGTTCCAGGTACTTGTCTGCATCGGTTCTTGTGCGAAGTGAACCTCGTCGCGCCATCTACTTTCGAAGACGTGTCATGGGCGCGGCCCTATAACAGGGGGGGTTCACGTTTGTCGAGAACCATGGGCACCATCGGCTTGACTACATTGTCGTCCGCCCCCAGATCGTTCCTGCCATTGCTTACGAACAGGTTCTTGCTGACATTGATGACCTGACTGCCAGCGGCGATCGCGCATCATGCGTGCTCGGAATGACAAGGGAAATCCGCGACAACCAGAGTGACCGTGGCGAAGCTGGAGCAGGATCGGCCACTGTTGAACAACGTGCTAGAAGCAGACCGCACCCGAAGCGTAGTCAGCATCTCACAAGACGCCCATAGGGTTGCTATTTTCAGGTCGATGCTCCGTGACATCCAACTGGCATCTTGGTCAGCCGATGTCAATCATCGCTGCAGTCTTGTCCAGGGGCAGATCCTGAATGCCGCCGCCTTTCCCTGCCCGCGAGCCCCCTCCCTGGGGGCCTTTCGCCGATGCTATCGCCATGCGCGTGATCGGGCGGAGGAGGAAACTAAGGACATATTGAGGGCCCCCCCCTGGCGGGAAGGCGCAGGCCGTCTTCAGTCGGGCCGGCGCTTTGCTTTTCCCCTGTCCCACTCCAGGGTTTCAACGTGAAGGTGAGGCTTGCGACTCATGGCAAGGTTTCGAGGTTCAGGTTTGGGAGCTCAAACTTTCCGCGTGGTCCTTCCTGGGGCCCCTCGGCCTGGGCAGGCGGATGCCGCCCTCGTCGCTTCCCTTCGCGCCGCGGCTGGGTTGCTGCGAGAAAGAACTGGGCCTCGATATGTCCGTCTTGCTCGAAAACATGACTGAAGAGATGGCAGACGCCATCGATAATTGCAACCCCCATCGCGAGGGTCAAATTGCCGACGCCCTTCAAGCTTTCGGAGGACGTGAGATGATGTTCACCAACGGAGCCCTCCCCATTGGGAATGGATCTGATGGCCCCCCTCTCCAATCAAGAACGGCTGTCGCCAACTCCGTCCAAAAGTATTTTGCGCGCGTCGAAGGCGGCAGGGTTATGGCGCCCGACAAGCTCTGCAAGAGGTACAGCGAATATAATCGACGCGCGGAGGCCTGTTTGGAGTGCCCCGCCGCCAACCTCACGACTAAAGACGAGCTTGGATTTTCCTTCGCCAAGGCCAGCAGGCGCATAGCGGGAGGCCCAGACTGTTCAGATGTGCGCCTGGCGAGTCGGCTCGACTCATCCGCCCCGTTGTCATGAGAACTGCCATGCACGCCCAAGAGCTTCTTGCTTTCAAGGGGGGTGGGCCCACGATCTCTACAACCATTCTGGAGAATGTGCCGCACCAGCTACCGACATATTTTGCTCGTGAGCAATGTGGCCAAACACCGCCATATGCTTATGAGAAATCAGGTGCAGAAATTGGTTGCTGCTTTGCTTCTCGAAACTCAGATGGGAGGTGTCTCTGGCCGAGGGACCGACATGGCCGCCCGCGTGCTCAAGACTTTCGTGGCCGTGACTCGACAGAAACGTCTATCCTCTGTCGTTGCTTTCATAGATCTCAAGTCGGCCTTCTATAAAGTCATCCGCGCCATTGTCATCCCACACATCAATGACCCAGCGGATTTGGCTGACGCCATTGATGCCGCTGACCTTCCCGAGGCCCTGGTTCCTATCCTGGGGCGCACTATGGCGGAACCAGCGGTCCCCGATGGACTCGACAACGAACGCTTGCTTAGTATGCTCGCCGACACTCACACGAGCACCTGGTTCAAAACCAAGGGTTCCCAATGAATTGTCAGGACGACCTCGGGGGCCATGCCAGGAAGTTCGCCAGCCGACTTGCAACCTTCTGTTTGCCCCTATCGTCAGAACGATCAGGTCCGAGCTGGACCTAAACGGCTACCTTCTCAAGCTCGAGAAAACAGACGCGCCGCTCTTCGCGCTGCCAGGTGACTCCGAAGTCGACTGCTTGGCTGACAGCACTTTTGTCGACGATCTCGGAGTGATGGCGGTTGTGCGCAAAGCAAAAGACCTGCCCGACATGATTTCCGAGACTGTGCTGGTCATCCGCGCTACTGCCAATCGGTACGGGATGGCAATAACTTTTAAGAAGGGTAAGTCTGCCATCCTCGTTCTCCCCCGTGGAATAGGGTCCAAGCCTATCAAGACTCAACTTTTTCCTACGACCGACCCCCTTCACGAACCGCAATATGGCGACATCCTATACATTCAGAGGACCTACAAGTACCTAGGGACGATGGTCACTCAGAACGGGTGTCTGGCTCCTGAGCTTTTTTACAGACGGACCCAACAACAGATAGGAGATAGGAGTTGGACCGCTCAGGAGGACTGTTCCCAAGGCCAAGCGCCTCAGTAAGAGGACGAAAGCTAAGTACGTCGATTCCTTGTGTACTTCCAAGCTTTTGTACAACGGACACGTCTGGGGCGCTTTGAGCAAAGCTGGTGAAAGCGCGATGATAGCCGTCCATCTGGCCCCGTTTCGCAGCGTTCTTGGGATTCGCCTAGGCAGGCAAGACCAGCCCCACGTTTCCAATGAACAGGTTATGCTTGAGGTTGAAAGGATCCTCGTTCCCATCATACTCAGACTCATGCGCCTGCGGTACCTTGCTAGGCTCATGACTTCTGCCCCCCCAGCTCCGAGAGGTCCTTGATATGGAGTCCAAGGCAAATTAATCGTGGAGGAGCACCATCACCAAAGACCTCGAGTGGTTGCAGACGTTTTCTAATTTTGAAGCTGACAGGACCCTCACGTAGAGAGAGCTCCTGCTCAAGGCCGCTCAGGATCCGAAGGCATGGACAAAGAGTGTTCGGAACACTGCTCAGGCCTTCGAACAGTGGCACACCGACCAACTTCGTCTGAGCATGTGGCAGCACGACCTCAAACAAATATGCGATGTTCACATGACGATACCGCGGGCTGCTTGGTTGAGGGATCGGTCTGTAACGTATGCGGCAAGGATTTTAGGACCAGGCCCAGACTTCTCAGACACCTCAGGGCTGCTGGCAGGGGATGTCTCGACATCCTTAGGCGACTCAGAAAGCCAATGCCCGATGATCGCTACGACCTTCTGAAGGAAAGAGACAGTAACCTTGCCGCGGCACTCAAGGTTCGAGGATTTAGGGCGACAGAAGCCGGGGTCCCTGTCATAACCATCCCTGGAGAAAGGATACAGCTAGCCGCCGGCGGGGTTGACCTCCTTCTTCCCCCTCCTCCTCCGTCCCCTTCTTTCACGACCTCAGCCTGCGCGCCGCCCCACGGACAGGATAGGGTCACAGTTAGCCGTCTCGCTGCCAGCCCCAGCGAGACCCGATACATACTCTACCTTTACAGCGGGTATCGTAGAATGGACGATTTTCAGCACTGCTTTGAGTTCGTTCAGAAGATGGGCCTCGACACAGGCCCAGTAGTTGTGCTGTCTATAGACATAAGAAACGATCCCGTCAATGGAGACCTTAGGTCTCCAGAAGCGAGAGACAAGCTTTCAGTTTTGTTCAAACAAGTCCTAAATCTAGGTGCTTTTGCTGGGCCACCACATGATACATGGCTAGCTACTCGATGTATGGATGTCCCCGAATGCCCGACACCCAGGTCGCTCCATTCAGTACAGTATCTGTGGGGTCGACCACTCGCCACCACCAGAGAGTGGCGACGAGTCTCAACAGCCAACGATTTGTATCGAGCAACCTTGCACATTATGTACACATGTCTTGCCACGGGTGCTTGTGGGGTATTGGTGCACCCCGCGGGCCCGCCAAACACAGATGCTTCGAGTTTTTGGTTTCTCAAGGAAACTGTGCACGTTTGGCTCGCAATCGACGAAACCAACTCAATGTCCGGCAATCAACATGGCCAGCCTCGCCCGAGAGATATCGAACATGCCACGAGGCGGTCGTTGTTGCCACACAGGTGGTCATATGACGCTCGCAGGCACGTCAGAGGCTAGGCACACACAGCAGGCGAAGAAGTACCCTCAGGAGTTGTGTGCACTCTTGGCCAGGCACTTCGCTTTGCATTGTTGC
>CAUYUJ010016321.1:30000-50000 GCA_963575745.1 Prorocentrum cordatum | reverse complement strand
TCCAGCGCCGCCCCTGGCGCGCTCCGCGCGCCAGAGATGGGGGGCCCGGTGCTGATCCGAGAAACACGCGCGGAGCTCCAGAAGCTGAGGTGTAGGCCGCTCCTCAGAAGGATGAAGAGCACCGATGCCGCTGCTCCCCAGACCTGCCCCGTGGTGTGCGTCCTGGCCAGGATCTCGAGGCGCGTCCAGGCGTGCCGACGCGGGCCGCCCCGGGGGCCCGAGAGGGCGAGCACGTGGCGAGGAGGAGGAGGAGGAGGAGGAGGAGGAGGAGGAGGAGGAGGAGGAGGAGGGAGGAGGAGGAGGAGGAGGAGGAGGAGGAGGAGGAGGAGGAGGAGGGAGGAGGAGGAGGAGGAGGAGGAGGAGGAGGAGGAGGAGGAGGAGAGGAGGAGGAGGAGGAGGAGGAGGAGGAGGAGGAGGAGGAGGAGGAGGAGGAGGAGAAGGAGGGGAGGAGGAGGGCGAGGAGGAGGAGGAGGAGGAGGAGGAGGAGGAGGAGGAGGAGGAGGAGGAGGAGGAGGAGGAGGAGGAGGAGGAGGAGGAGGAGGAGGAGGAGGAGGTATCGGTGCCTGTTCCTCCTCGATGTCCTTCGGTTTTCGGGTCGCAGCTCGGCTCTCCAGCGGCCGTTCGGGACGGTGCGGGCACCCCCCGGAACGCCGTCGGCGGGGCGCAGCCGCTGGGAAGCCTCCCGAGGCTGGAGAGCCGCCGACCGCCGACGAAGCCGCCCGACAACCGCGAAGCTCGTGGCGGGGCTCCCGAAGCTTAGGCCCTCCTCCTCCTCCTCCTCCTCCTCCTCCTCCTCCTCCTCATGCCGTTCTTTCTCCCCCGGGGAGACTGGCGGCAGCGGCAGCGGCGGCTCCACGGCCGCCGCTCGCAGCGCGCCGTCGGCGCCCTCCTCGCTCTCGTCCTCGGCCGAGCTGGCGCCGGGCTCCTCTGGCGGGTCCTCAGCCGCGCCTGCCTGCCGGCCCACGTCGGCCATGAGCAGCAGGTCCCACAGCCGCAGCCGCCGGTCGGGGGCGACCAGCTTCAGCAGCGCCTCTCTTGGACGACGCCAGCCGTGATTCCAGACCCCAATCGGGCCATGAAAAAGAAATGACCGGAGGTCTTTCGCTATTCTCGGCTTGTGGGGGTCCTCGCGGGGCCACCGGGCCGTCGAACAACAACAACTCAGGATGAAACACCGATCCCGGGGAACAAGTCGAGACCTTTCGAGGTCCACGGCATGCAAACACATGACACCCGGGGTCTGGGTTGGACGACGCCGGCCGTGCACGGCGGGTTCGTGTCGTGCCGACCCCAGCGACGGTTTTTGACGCCGCGTGGGTCGCTCAATCTTGAACGCTCGGCGGTCTTCCGATCGCCGACTGGTTCCACAGTGGCCGATTCTGGGCCACTGGCGGCGTTAGGCCTTGAAGAACACGAACTGCACGAAACTGCCGTATTCCTCCTCCTCCTCCGCTTCAGAGAGAGAGAGAGAGTTTATGCTCTTCCTTCTCCTCCTTCTCCTCCTCCTCTTCCTCCTCCTCTTCCTTCTCCTCCTCCTCCTCCTCCTCCTCCTCCTCCTCCTCCTCCTCCTCCTCCTCCTCACACCAGATCGATGCACGCCCCTGCGCGTGCCGGCGCGCGCGGCAGCGAGCATGGAGCCGGTGTGGTGCGCGGCGGGCGCCGCCCCCAAGGCCTGAAGCTGCCGCTCGTGGGCCGTGCGGTTGGGGCCGCAGTCCAGGCGCCAGCCGCTGCGCGTGGCCTCCAGGGCCTCCTGCAGGGCGGCGCTGGCGTCGAACGTGACGGTGACCTGGTACTGCCAGTCGTCCTCGAAGAGGAGGAGGAGAAGGAGAAGGAGGAGAAGGAGGAGGAGCAGGAGGAGGAGGAGGAGGACGAGGATGATGAGGATGATGAGGATGATGATGATGATGATGATGATGAGGAGGAGGAGGAGGAGGAGGAGGAGGAGGAGGAGGAGGAGGAGGACGATGGGGATGAGGAGGATGGTGATGACGCAGATGAGGAGGAGGAAGATGAGGATAATGAGGGGCGCCAGATCGAGGAGGAGGAGGACGAGGGTGTCATATGGATGATGATGCATATGATGGTGATGATGGCGATGTTGGTGGTGATGATGATGCTGATGATGGTGCACATGATGATGACGACGATGATGATGATGCTGATTCGGATGATGATGAAGATGCGGATGATGATGGCGGGAAGGAGGAGGAGGAGGAGGAGGAGGAGGAGGAGGAGGAGGAGGATGAGGAGGAGGAGGAGGACAACACAAAAACAGCATACACATAAACTTTAGGGGCTCCGCGCGGATTTCTTGGATCAGCACTGAAGCCCCCCTGGCGGCGCCTCTGGCGCGCTGCAGGGAGGGGGGTCCAGCGCCGATCCACGGAACCTGCGAAAAGCTATTGCCATGTAGCCCCACCAACCCTCTGGGCGTGAGTGGTCTAACGAGCTCGTTCTGCTGCCCCCTTTTCTCTTTCGGTAGAGGGGCTTCACCCTGCCCTTGCCGTTTCCCCGTGGGTCTGGATGGGGCGTTCCGCGAAGGGTTGGAGCGGCCAAAATAACTTCAAGCAGGCCCCAGATAGCCCGAGATGGCCTCCAAGATCGCTCAATTCCAACATTCCTCCAACAACCTTCCAGACCTCCCCAGGACGGCTCCATGAGCCTCCCAAGGACACCTCCCAGGGGCCCAATTCTTTCCCAAACCAAAGGAACGACATTGATTTTAACATTTCTCGCTAGATCGCTCTCGATCAGCTTTTGAAGCCTCTGCATGGCTCCAAGGTGGCCCAACAGGGCCCCAAGAGGGGCCCAAAACGGCCCCAACAGCGCCCATGACCACCCAAAGAGGACCCGAAGAGGCTATTTTGAGGGCTCCGACAAGGGGGGGGGGGACGTACTTGGACCCCCCCTCCCTGTTGACCGACAGCTTTCAAGCTGGCCCTGAGAAGGCCTCTAAGTCTGCCATCTGCCAAGAGCGGCCCAAGAGACCCCGAGGAAGGTCTCAAAAAGGGCCCCGGAGATCTCCAAGAGCGTTCGCGTCCCAAAAACGCGAGTGCGTGATGCTACGCATCCCTGGCTAAGAACAGCTTTCCTTTTTTTTGGGGGGGGGGGCTGTCTGGTAATATTTTGGATACTTAATAACATTAAAAACACACGTGCGTGAATTATATATATATATATATATGTGTATATATACACACACATATATATATATATATATATATATATATATATGTAAACGCATTCGTATGGTTGTTGTTGCTGTTGTTGTTGAACCGTAGTGGCTAAGCATGTATGATTGTTAGACCCACTGGATGCACTTTCGCGCTCTCGCGTAGGCGCCGGCAGCATTTCCTCTGAAAACGAAGCGCACGCTCAGGCGTTCCACGGTTCCGCCAAAACCGCCCCCCCCCCCCCCCCCCCACAACGACAACAACGCTCCGCTTTCATATCTCCTCCTGTTCTCGCTCGGGGACGGGGCTCTGGCTCGCCCCCCAAAGCCGCCTTTCCAACGACGTCGGCACTCCCGCTCGATGCGTCCCTGCTGTTCACCTTGGCGCCGGCGCTCCCGCCTCAGGGCCCCGTACTAACCACGATGCTCCCGCTCGATACTTCCTCGTTTTTGCTTAAGACTTCCAGGAGGCCATGAGGCTTCCCTAATCCTTGTTGCGCCTTAATGAGTAAACAATTTTCATTGTTGGACACCCTGAATGCGCGAGCTTTCGCGCTCTCGCGCCTGCTCCGCGCGACCTCGCTCTCTCTCGTTTCCTGGGGCGTGGTGTCGTCGCCGTCGTCGCCGCCGCCGCCGCCGCGGCCGCCGTCGTCGTCGTCGTCGTCGTGGTGGTGGCGGTGGTGGTGGTCGTCGTCGTCGTGCTCTGGAGGCCGTCGGGTGCCTCCTGGAACTCCTGGAGACACCTAGGGCCAAGGACATTTTTGGAGGAGGAGCGCAGGGAGGAGGAGGGGGGGGAGGAGGATGAGGAGGAAGAAGACGACGACGACGACGACGACGATGGCGGCGGCGGCGGCGGCAGTGGCGGCGGCGGCGACGACGATGACGATGGCGACCAGCCCGGCGCCATCAGAAAGCAAGACAAATCCTCCATGACGGGGGGCTATCATGTTGGGTGCATGCTGCATATAGAAGCATAGAGCATTCGGATCAAACGATTGTTGCTGTTGACGATGAATTCTCTGTTCTACAGAATAATGATTGTTGATCCCCCCTGCGCGGTAACCCTTGTATTTTTCAATGAAAATGCCTCTCCCGGGGCTCGTACCAAGTTTTTTTCAAGAAGAAGCGAGGTGTTACCAAACTGGGCTCTGGTCCCCGGTTTGCATTAACACTGGCTACCGCCTGCTACATCCTCGCAATTTATTTCCAAATCGCGCTCTCGTGTGGGACTTTTTTTCACAATATATACCGGAATCGCGTTCTCGCGTTGGGCTTCCTTGTAATGTATTCAGACGCCGCGCCCCCGACTCTCAATAATCACGCTCTCGCTGTGGATTGCTTCGCGATTCATGTGGGAATCTTGCTATCGCTCGAAACTTCCTCGCGATTCATGCTGTAATCACGGTTCGCCAACCCGCCTGCTCGACCTGGCCGCTTGGGCCCGTCTTCCCGACCTGGCCGTCAGGGATTACCCGCCCGGTCTGTCCGTCTGGTTCAGCCACGTGCTTTCTGCTCCTGGCCCCCCTCCTGCTACTCTCTCGTGCTCCCTCCTCCTCCCTCCCCCTTGTCCCTTCCTTCCATCCGTCCTCCCTTCCCCTGCCTTAGGGGCTGCGCGAAATACACGTTGCAGGTAAGAAACATTATGCCCTCAAAAAAGTTAATGTTGTTATGTTGTTCTTGCTGCTGTTGTTGTTGCTGTCGTTGTCGAACTCTCACGACTGAAGATTAACTATTGTTGATCCCCCGGTGATCATTGTGTTTTTTAATTGAAGGGCTTCCCCTGGGCTCGCACCCGATTTTGTATCAGGGAAAGTGACTCGGCTCAAATTGTGTTGTTGGCCCCCGGATTACAACAACAACGGCTTCCGCCTGAGACTTCCTCGCATCGTACTCAGGAATCGCGCTCTCGCTTTGGATTTCCTTACGCTGTATTCAGGAATCGCTCTCTCGGCGCTCTGGAGTCGCGCTCTCGCCGGAGACTCGCTTGTAATTTACTTAAAAATCGCGCTCTTGCGTTGGAATTCCCCGCAATGTACTCAAGCGCCGCGCTCCCGACACTCAGGCACCCAAGAGTCGCGCTCACGCCTAGGAGTCCTTCACGGCTTACTTCGGAGTCGGGATCTCGCTGCCCTTCGTGGCCTTGTTGTAGCCCTTGGCCCTTGGTGGACCCCTAGCTGCCACTCGTGGACCTGTTGCAGCCCTTCGTGGCCCCGTTGCAGCCTTTCGTGGCCCCCTCGCTGCCCCTCGTGAACCCGTTGCAACCTTTCGTGGCCCCCTCGCTGCCTTTCGTGGCCCCGTTGCAGCCCTTCGTGGCCCCCTCGCTGCTCTTCGTGGCCCAGTTGCAGCCCTTCGTTGTCCCCTCGCTGCCTTTCGTGGCCCCATATCTGTATGCCCTTCGTGGCCCCTGTCGTTCGCGCCCGTCGTGGCCCCGTATGCATGCGCTTCGTGGCCCCGCTGTTGCCCTGTGTGGCCCCCTCGCTGCCCTTCATGGTCCCGTTGCTGCCCTCAATGGCCCCGTCCTTGCCCTGTGCGGTCCAATATTGGAGGTTTGGGGGTGAGATCGCAGTGGAAACGGAGACCCCCCACCGGGAAATCGGTTTCGGTTTCGTGTTCGTGTCGTGCGGGCGAGGCCAAGCTGCGCGTGATCCTCCTGTAGCTAGGCCGAAGTAGGAGCGAAAGTCCGTTCTCGTCCGCTGGTGGCTAGGAGGTGTACCAGTTGGGCCGGGCGGTGTCCCGGGCGTCCCGGGGTTCAGTAGGAGGGAAAGTCCGTTTCCCGTCCGCCGGTGGCCGGGAAATGTCCCAATTGGGCCGGGCGGTGTCCCAGGTGTCCCGGGTGTCCCGGGCGTCCCGGCGCTAACGCATGTCGCGAATTTCAGAATTCCTTTTTTTCGGCGCCTGCGGCTGGCTTTCTTGTCCAATCCAGCTTATATTTTGCAATCCATCTTGTCCAATCCAATCCATCTTACCTTATCCAACCCATCGTGTCCCATCTTATCCAATCCCACTCAGTCCAATCCACCCAACCCAATTCATCAATTCATTTGTTTCTGCGCCTGCGGCGGGCCAATCCAATCCATCTTATCTTATCCAATCCGTTTCTTCCAATTCAACCCATCTTGTGTTATCCAATTCGTATTATCCCATCCAATCCAATCCACACAACCCAATCCATCAATTCATTTTTGTCGGCGCCAGCGGCAGGCTTTCTTTCCCAAATCAGCTTAGCATATCCAATACATCTTGTCCAATCCAATCCATCTCATCTTATCCAACCCACTTTGTCCCATCTTATCTTATCCCACCCAATCCAATCCATCCAACCCAAGCCATCAATTCATTTGTTTCTGCGCGCGCGGCGGGCCAAGCCAATCCATCATATCTTATCCAATCCATCTCTTCCAGTCCAACCCAAGTGACGGGCTGGAGATCAGTCAGGGTGGGCACTTGATCTCATTTCCCCCCAATTTCCTTATCGCCCGCCGGGCGGTCGTATAAGTACGTATGCCCTTCGTGGCCCCTGCTCGTTCGCGCCCGTCGTGGCTCCATACGCACGCTCTTCGCGGCCCCGCTGTCGCCCTTTGTGGCCCCCTCGCTGTCCCACGTGGCCCCGTTGCTACCCTCAGTGGCCCCGTCGTTGCCCTCAGTGGCCCCGCATTATCTGCCCTTCGTGGCCCCCGCTCGTTCGCGCCTTTCGTGGTCCCATACGCGTGCCCTTCGTGGCCCCGCTGTCGCACTTCGTGGCCCCCTTCCTGCCCATCGTGGCCCCGCTGTCGCTCTCGCTCTCGCTCTCGGTTTCGCTCGTCGTCGTCGTCGTCGTCGCCATCGTCGTCATCGTCGTCGTAGTCGGTCCCCATTCTGTCCATGGTTGCCGCCGATCAGCGCTGCCGCTGGCCAGGCCGACGGTCCGCGGCCGCCCCGCCGCTTGCCGGCTGCCGGGGCCTGGCCTGCAGGGAAGAAAGATATACCCCCAAAAGGGGTACGATCGAAAACGAAGAGGGTGGGTAATGAGGATTTGGGGGATACACGTTGAATGTCACTCGAGCAAATAAGAGCGATCAATTCTAAAATCTTGTTGTTGTTTTTGCTTTTGTTTTTGTTTTTGTTTTTTGTTTGTTGTTGTTGTTATTGTTGTTATTGTTGTTGTTGTTGTTGTTGTTGTTGTTGTTCAGCTCTCATTTCGGAAGAATGATTATTGTTGATCCACCCCGTCGGGTGCACATTGTTTTGTTCGATTGAAGTGCCCTTCCCGGGGCTCGCACGCTGTTTTTTACCAGGGGAAATCTTGAAGGTCAAACTGTGTCGTTGTCCCCTGGTTTACAACAGCAGCGGCTCCCGCTTGATCTTTTCTTACAATTTATTGAAGAATCACGCTCTCGCTTGGGACTTCCTTGCGCTGTACCACCGGATCGCGGCTCCCGCTTGGGACGTCCTCGCAACTTACCACCGAATCGCGGCTCCCGCCTGATCCTTCCTCACAATTTATTCAGATGCCGCTCCTCGACACTCAGGAATCGCGCTCCCGCTACATATTGCCTGCCGGTTCAAGCAGAATTTACGCTTCAACGACCCGCCCGCTCGACCCGCCCGTCTGGGCCTGCCCGCCCGAACAGCCCGTTAGGGACTGCAGTCGTCGCTCGCTGCCCTTCGCCCGCCTTCGATGCCCCTCGCTGCCCGTGCTGGTTCCGCGGTCGCCTTCGCTCGCTGCCCTTCGTGGCCCCGTTGCTGCCCTCAGTGGCCCCGTCGCTGCCCACTGTGGCCCCGCATTATATGCCCTTCGTGGCCCCCGCTCGCAGTTGCCCGTCGTGGCCCCATACGCATGCCCTTGGTGGGCCCGTTGTCGCCCTTCGTGGCCCTCTCGCCGCCCTTCGTGGCCCTTTTGCTGCCCTCAGTGGCCCCGCTATCGCTCTTTGTGGCCCCATGTGCAAATGCCCTTCGTGGTCCCCGCTCGTTTGCGCCCGTCATGGCCCCATATGCATGCCCTTCGTGGCCCCGCTGTTGCTCTTCGTGGCCCCCTCTCTGCCCTTCGTGGCTCCGTCTCTGCCCTCAGCGGCCCCGTCGCTGCCCATTGTGGCCCCGGGTTAAATGCCCTTCGTGGCCCCCGCTCGTTCGCGCCCGTCGTGGCCCCGTATGCATGCCCTTCGTGGCCCCGCTGTCGCTCTTCGTGGCCCCCTCTCTGCCCTTCGTGGCTCCGTTTGTGCCCTCAGCGGCCCCGTGGCTGCCCATTGTGGCCCCGCA
This sequence comes from Prorocentrum cordatum, assembly GCA_963575745.1. Lineage (NCBI taxonomy): Eukaryota > Dinophyceae > Prorocentrales > Prorocentraceae > Prorocentrum > Prorocentrum cordatum. The sequence goes on along the minus strand of CAUYUJ010016321.1, from coordinate 41,593 downwards.
TGATATACCCTTCGTAGCCCTCGCTCGTTCGCGCCCGTCGTGGCCCCATATGCATGCCCTTCGTGGCCCCGCTGTCGCTCTTCGTGGCCCCCTCTCTGCCCTTTGCCCTTCGTGGCCCCGTTTCTGCCCTCAGCGGCTCCATCGCTGTCCTCTGCGGCCCCCTATACGTATGCCCGGGGCCCCCGCTCGATCGTGCCCGTCGCGGCCCGCGCCAACAACGGCTCCCGCCTGATACTTCCTCACAATGTATTGAAGAATCGCGCCTCGCTTGGGACTTCCTTGCAATTTGCCACCGAATCGCGGCTCCTGCCTGATACTTATTCACAATGTATTGGAGAATCGCGCTCTTTGGACTTCCTCGCAACCATGCGCATGCCCTTCGTGGCCCCGCTGTCGCTCTTCGTGGCCCCCTCTCTGCCCTTTGCCCTTCGTGGCCCCGTTTCTGCCCTCAGCGGCTCCATCGCTGTCCTCTGCGGCCCCCTATACGTATGCCCGGGGCCCCCGCTCGATCGTGCCCGTCGCGGCCCGCGCCAACAACGGCTCCCGCCTGATACTTCCTCACAATGTATTGAAGAATCGCGCCTCGCTTGGGACTTCCTTGCAATTTGCCACCGAATCGCGGCTCCTGCCTGATACTTATTCACAATGTATTGGAGAATCGCGCTCTTTGGACTTCCTCGCAACCATGCGCATGCCCTTCGTAGCCCCGCTGTCGCCCTTCGTGGCCCTCTCGCTGCCCTCAGTGGCCCCGCTGTCGCCCTTTGTGGCCCCATATACGAATGCCCTTCGTGGCCCCCGCTCGTTCGCGCCCGTCGTGGCCCCATATGCGTGCCCTTCGTGGCCCCGCCGTCGCCCTTTGTGGCCCCCTCGCTGCCCTTCGTGGCCCCGGTGCTGCCCTCATCGGGCTCGTCGCTGCCCTCTGTGGCCCCGGATTAAATGCCCTTCGTGGCCCCCGCTCGCTCGCGCCGTTCGTGGTCCCATATGCATGCCCGCGCTCCTCGCGACACGGTTGCAGTTCTCACCATCCTTCCGCCCCAGTCTGCCAACATCCCGATTCTTTTCATGGTTCCATGCAATTTGTTTCTGACACCAGTTCGCAGCTGTACGTCCCCCAGTGGGGGCATCCACGATCTGTTCTTTCAAGGGGGTTGTGCGTGGCGCTGTTTATTGCGGGCGCGGCCCATGGCGAAACTTATTGTTAACCTGTGTTGGAGTGGCTGGCGCAAGCTGAATCGCCACTCGCAGCGCAAATCATCGCCCTCCCTCCTTTTTGCCCTTTCCCTCCCTTCCTCTGATCCCTTCGTCTTCATTCTCCCCCGTTATCTGTTACCCTTCGTTTTCAAGGGCTTCACCAACCACACGTGGCAGGGAATCAATATACCCCCCAAAAGGGGGTACGATCGAAGACGAAGAAGGCGGGTATCCAGGGTTTGGGATTTGCATATTGAAGGACACGCGAGCATATAAGAGCGAACAATCTTAAAATGAGTGTTGTTGTTGTTGTTGTTGTTGTCGTTGTTGACTTCTTACTACTGAACAATTAGTGTTGATCCCCCCTCTGGTGACCATTGTATTTTTCAATTGAAGTACTTTCCGCGGGGCTCGCACCCGGTTGATGATCAGGGAAAGTCACGGGGCTCAAACTGTGTTGTTGGCCCCTGGTTTACAACGACAGCGGCTCCCGCCTAATATTTTGTCACAATAAATTCCTACATCGCGCTCTCGCGTGGGACTTCCTCGCAGTTTGTTCAGACGATGCGCCCTCGGCGCTCAGGAATCACGCTTTCGCTTGGCTTCTCTCGCGATTTACTTGGGAATCGCGCTATCGCTCGAAACTTCCTCCCGATTCATACAAGACCCACGCTTCAGCAACCCGCCTGCTCGACGTGGTCGCCTGGGCCCGCCTTCCCGACCTGCCCGCTATGGGTCTGCCCACCCGATCTGCCCGTCTGGTTCTACCACTTGTTTTCTGCTCCTTCCCCCCTCCTGTCAATTTCTCTGGTGCTCCATTCTTGTCCCGCCCTCTTCCACCCGTCTTCTTCTCCCTTGCTTTAGGGGCTGCCCTACACGTGGCACTTAAAAAAAGATATACCCCCAAGGGGGTACGGTCAAAGACGGCGAGGGCGGGCACCGAGGGTTTGGGATATACGTATTGATTGGCACGTGAACGGAAAAGGAGCGAACAGTCTTAAGCTGAGTGCTGTTGTTGTTGTTGTTGCTGTTGCTGTTGTTGTTGAACTCTCATTTCCGAAACATAACTATTGTTGGTCCCCCCGTCCGGTGCACATTGGTTTTTGAATGAAGTGCCCTTCCCGGGGTTCGCACCCGGTTTTTTATCAGGGAAAATCTTGAAGGTCAAACTGTGTCGTTGGCCCCCAGTTTGCAACAACAGCGGCTCCCGCCTGATATTTCATCACAATTTAGCCGCGACCCCCGCTCCCGCCCAAGACTTCCTCGCGTTGTATTCAGGAATCGCGCTCTCGCTTGGCACTTTCTTCGAATTTATTCTCCCGGCGCTCTGGAGTCGCGCTCTCGCTGGAGACCTGCTTGTAATTTACTGAAAAATAACGCCCTTGAATTGGGATTTCTTATAATTTACTCAAGCGCCGCGCTCCCGACACCCAGGCACCCAGGAGTCGCGCTCACGCTTAGGATTTCCTCACAGATTACATAGGGATAGGGATCTCGCTGCCCTTCGTGGCCCCGTTGCAGCCCTTCGTGGCCCCCTCGCTTTGTTTCGTGGCCACGTTGCAACGCTTCGTGGCCCACTGGCTGCCCTTCCTGGCCCCGTTGCAATCCTTCGTGGCCCCCTCGCTTTGTTTCGTGGCCCCATCGCAGCCCTTCGTGGCCCCGCTGCAGCCCCTCATGGCCTCCTCGCTGCCCTTCGTGGCCCCGCTGCAGCCCCTCGTGGCCTCCTCGCTGCCCTTCGTGGCCCCGTTGCAGCCCTACGTGGCCCACTCGCTGCCCTTTGTGGCCCCGTTGCATCCTTTCGTGGCCCCCTCGCTGCCCTTCGTGGCCCCATATCTGTATGCCCTTCGTGGCTCCCGCTCGTTCGCGCCCGTGGTGGCCCCATATGCATCTGTCCTACGTGGCCCAGTTGCTACCCTCAGTGGCCCCATCGTTGCCTTTTGTGGCCCCGCATTTTCTGCCCTTCGTGGCCCCCGCTCGTTCGCGCTCTTCGTGGCCCCATGCGCATTCCCTTCGTGTCCCCGCTGTTGCCCTTCGTGGCCTACTTCGTGTCCTTGTGGCCCTGCTCCCTTTCTATTTCGCTCTCGCTTTCGCTCGTCGTCGTCGCCGTCGTCGTCGTCGTCGTCGTCGCCGTCGTCGTCGACGTCGTCGTCGTCGTCGTCGTCGTGGTCGGTCCCCTGTCCGTCCCTCTTGGGGTCGGGTCGACGGTCCGCGGCCGCCCCGCCGATCAGCGCTGCCGCTGGCCAGGCCGACGGTCCGCGGCCGCCCCGCCGCTTGCCGGGGCGCGGCCTGCAGGGAAGAAAGGCATACGCCCCAAAAGGGGTTCGATCGACGACGAAGAGGGCGGGTATCGAGGGTTTGGGCAATAGGCGTTATTGGACAGTCGAACAGATAAGGGCGAACAGTCTTAAACTGATTGTTGTTGTGGTTGTTGTTGTTGTGGTTGTGGTTGTTGTGGTTGTTGTGGTTGTTGTTGTGGTGGTTGTGGTGGTTGTTGTTGTTGTTGTTGTTGTGGTGGTTGTGGTTGTGGTTGTGGTTGTGGTTGTGGTTGTGGTTGTTGTTGTTGTTGTTGTTGTTGTTGTTGTTGTTGTTGTTGTTGTTTTTCTTGTTGTTGTTGCTGCTGTTTTGGCTTCGAATCTAAACTATTGACCAAATATCATGGTTGGACCCCGTGGAAGCGCCCTGGCGTTCTCGCCCAAACGCCGGCTGCATGTGCTTTGAAATCGAAGCTCACGCTCAGGCGTTCCGCGGGTGCGCCGAAACCGCCCCCCCAACGACAACAACGCTCCCGCTCGATACGGCCCCCCTTTCCTGCTCGCGATCGAAGCTCCTGCTCGCCGCCGAACGCCGGCCTTCCCACAAAACCGGCGCTCCCGCTTGATAGCTCCTGGTTCTTGCACTCAGGACCGGCGCTCCCGCCTCGGCGCCGCAGGCGGCCCCCACTGCAAACAAGGACGCCGCCGCTCGATACTTCCTCCGCTGTCGCTCGTGCCCCTAGTCCCTCGTCCCTAGTCCCCGTCCGTAACTAGTCCCTAGTCCCCTCGTGCCTATCCTCAAGGTTGCAGCGTGCCCCTAATCCCCAGTCCCGAGTCCCCGCTGTCACTCGCGCCCCTAGGCCCTGGGGCCTCCGTAGTCCCTAGTGCCAATCCTCAGGATTGCAACGTGCACTGTCGGAGGTCAGCAGTGGTGCCTCCCTGGCGTGCTCCGCTTGCCAAGGGCGGCCCGAAAGCCCGCGGCGGCGACCCTATCGTCGTCGTCGTCGTCGCCGTCGTCGTCGTCGTCGGCGTCGTCGGCGTCGTCGTCGTTGTCGTCGTCGCCGTCGTCGTCGTCGTCGTCTTCCTTTTCCTCCTCCTCCGCCTCTTCCTCCTCTTCCTCCTCCTCCTCCTCCTCCTCCTCCTCCTCCTCCTCCCTTTCGTCTTCCGTCCGCGTTTTCCCAAATTGCCTGGGGGCCTCCTTCAAGATGCCCCGAAATCTTCCAATTCAGTTTGAAAGCGTCTCCCAAAGGCCCTCATGTTTCCCACAAGGGGTTCTTCTGACGCTTCTCTGAAAAGCTCTGGGGGCTTTCCATGGAGCTCCAGAGGGTGTCCAAGGGGCTCCGGGGGCTCTCCCAAAGGTTGTGGGGCCTCTCCCAGAAACTTTGGGCCACTCGGGCGAAGTGACACCTAAGAGAAGGCATGGGCAAAAGGATTGAGAAGGCGATTCGCCATCCGGGCGGGAGATGCTGAAGTGCCTCGGAAGAGGTGTTGTCACGAGGTCCTCGGGCGGGGTATCAGGGTAAGGAAATATCGGGCCCCCCTGTGCAAGAGAAGATCGCCCATGAGAGGAATCCTATCATGATGGATGCATGCTGCATGCAGAATCACAGATCATTCTTGTAAACTGATTGTTGTTGGATTATTATTGGGCCCCCCCGGGCACCCTGGCGCTCTCGCCTCGGCGCCAGCAGCATTTTTTGTGAACATGAGGCTCACGCTCGAGCGGTTCGGGGGGGCGCCAAAAGCGGCCCAACAACAACAACAGCAACAACAACAACAACAACAATCATTTTAAGACTGTTCGCCCTTGTCTGCTCGAGTGTCCAATAACGCGTATTCCCCAAACCCTCGATACCCGCCCTGTTCGTCTTCGATCGAATCCCTCTTGGGGGGTCTACCTTTCTTCCATGCAGGTCGGGGCCCGGCAAGCCGCGGGGCGGCCGCGGACCGTCGGCCTGGCCAGCGGCAGCGCTGATCGGCGGGGCGGCCGCGGACCGTCGACCCGACCCCAAGAAGGACGGACAGGGGACCGACCACGACGACGACGACGACGACGACGACGACGACGTCGAAGACGACGGCGAAGACGACGACGAGCGAAAGCGAGAGCGAGAGAGAACGACAGCAGGGCCACGAAGGGCACGAAGTAGGCCACGAAGGGCGACAGCGGGGACACGAAGGGAATGCGTATGGGGCCACGAAGGGTGCGAACGAGCGGGGGCCACGAAGTGCAGATAATGCGGGGCTACAGAAGGCGACTATGGGGCCACTGAGGGTAGCAACTGGGCCACGTAGTGGACACAACTGGCGACAGCGGGGCCATGAAGGGCATGCACATGGGGCCACAACGGGCGCGACTCCTGGGTGTCGGGAGCGCGGCGCTTTGGCAAATTGCAAAAAAATCCAACGCAAGGCTATTCTTCAGTAAGTTGCAAGCAAGTCTCCAGCGAGAGCGCGACTCCAGAGCTCCGGAAGAGCGATTCCTAAGTAAGTTGTGAGGAAGTCCCCGCGAAAGCGCGATTCCGGAATAAAATGCGAGGAAGTCTCGGGCGGGAACGGGGGTCCCGCCTAAATTGTAAGGAAGTCTCAAGCGGGAGCCGTTGTTGTTGTAACCCGGGGGCCAGGGGGCCAGTTTGAGCAGGAAGACATTCATTGTCAAAAAACAAAGTGCGAGCGTCGAAGGGCACACTTTGATGGAGAAAAAACCAGTATGCACCGGCGGGGGGGGGATCAACAATGATTATTCTTCAGAAGTGAGAATTCAACAACAACAACAACACCAACACCAACACCAACACCACCAACAACAACAACAACAACAACAACAACAACAATCACTTTACCCGAACGCTCAGTGTTCTCACCAGTGCCAGGGTTTTCATGCGACGCCAGCCAATACCCCCACTTTGTGGGGGGGCAGTGCAAGCTCTACCAAATATCCACACGACTCTTCGCCACCACCCACACCCAGCTTCCCGCCCTATGACGTTCGGACACTTCACTTCGTGGCCTGCGGACGACCGTGGCTACTACACTGGCGTGGAGTACACACCCACAGAAGTTGTTAAGCCTACGTTCGTACACCCACAGAAGTTGTTAAGCCTTGTTAACCCACAGAAGTTGTTAAGCCTTCCACAGAACATCTGTTGCATATGATGCATATGGTACATGATACACATGATACACATGATACGTACTCACAAGATAGTTGATCACATCTTTAGGGCAAATTCCTGAGGGATGTGGGAATACACAAGAGAGAGAGGATATGGTTGTCCCGATGGTTGTCTCGATGGTTGTCCCGATGGTTGTCCTGATGGTTGTGGTTGTCCCGATCGTTGTCCCGATGATTGTCCCGATGGTTGTCCCGATGATACAACCTATGGCGCAACCGCAAGGGATTGTGGCCCCTGGCAGGCGCGCGAACCCCGTTGCAAGAGCGTGCGAAAGTAGCTCGCGCGAGCTCATGTAACATAAATGTTGGAAAACCATTGGTTTTTTTAGGATTCGGACAGCGCGCGCGGGTAGAAATTTTGAAAAGTCGTGCAGGTGTTTTTCGAGGACCTACGGTGCGATTCGTGTGATTTTATGATGCGCGGTGCTAAAATTCTTAAGAAGCCCAATGGTTTTTGGAGATTTCGGCGTGCGCGCGCGAAGAAAAAACGAATGTGTCCCGCATGGTATTATTTGACAGGGATGATGGCCCTGGCAGGTGCGCAACCGTTGTCGCAGAAGTTCGAAAAAGTTGCTCGCAAAAGCCCGTTTGACAGAAATGTTTAAAAAGTGTTGGGTTTCCTACGAATCCGCAAGAGCGCGCGGGATGAGATTTTGACATTTTTTTGTTGAAAAACCATTGGTTTTTTGATGTTTTTATGTTAAAATCGTTGCGAACACTAAGGTTTTGGAAGGATTTCGTCTTGCGCGCGCGAATGTCCACTTTACCTTATTTTTTGCAAGGGATTCTTGAAATTTGATTATATTAGAACAAGAAATGTCATTTTATAGTGTTTTTTGCAAGGGAAAACGGATTACAACAAAACAACCGGATCTGGATCACATCGTTTTACCTGAGGCTTCCTCACGAAAATGATGAAAACGTGGCTGCGGCCTAGGCGCGGCGGGGGGGGCGTGCACCAGGGGGCCCAACAATAATTATTCTTTAGAAGTAATAATATTCAACAACAACAATTTTAAGACTTTTCTCTCTTATATTCTCGAGTGTCCAATAACGCGCATTTCCCACCCTCGATACCCGCACGCTTCGTCTTCGATCGAACCCCTTTTGGGGGGTATGCCTTTCTTCCCTGCAGGCGGGCCCCGGCAAGCGGCGGGGCGGCCGCGGACCGTCGGCCTGGCCAGCGGCAGCGCTGATCGGCGGGGCGGCCGCGGACCGTCGACCCGACCCCAAGAGGGACGGACAGGGGACCGACACCGACGACGACGACGACGACGACGACGACGACGTCGAAGACGACGGCGAAGACGACGACGACGGCGACGACGAGTGAAAGCGAGAGCGAGAGAGAACGACAGCAGGGCCACGAATGGCACGAAGTAGGCCACGAAGGGCGACAGCGGGGACACGAAGGGACTGCGTATGGGGCCACGAAGAGCGCGAACGAGCGGGGGCCACGAAGTGCAGACAATGCGGGGCTCACAGAAAGCAACTATGGGGCCACTGAGGGTAGCAACTGGGCCACGTAGGACAGTGATGGGGGACACAAATGGCGACAGCGGGGCCACGAAGGCATGCACATGGGGCCACAACGGGCGCAACTCCTGGGTGCCTGGGTGTCGGGAGCGCGGCGCTTGGGCAAATTGCAAGAAATTCCAACGCAAGGCTATTCTTCAATAAATTGCAAGCAAGTCTCCAGCGCGCGACTCCAGAGCGCCGGGAGAGCGATTCCTGAATAAATTGTGAGGAAGTCCCCAGCGAGAGCGCGATTCCGGAATAAAATGCGAGGAAGTCTCGGGCGGGAGCGGGGGTCCTGGCTAAATTGTAAGGAAGTCTCACGCGGGAGCCATTGTTGTTATAACCCGGGGGCCAGGGGCCCAGTTTGAGCAGGAAGACTTTCCTTGTCAAAAAACAGGGTGCGAGCGTCGAGGGGCACACTTTGATGGAGAAAAAACAGTATGCACCGGTGGGGGGGGATCAACAATAATTATTCTTCAGAAGTGAGAATTCAACAGCAACTACAACGCTCCCGCTCGAGGTTTCCTCAGGACGGTGCTGTGCCTCGCCGCCGACAGCCCCCTTCACGGCAAAACCACGGCTCCCGCTCGAGGCTTCCTCCCGTTTTACCTTGGACTGGCGCGCTACTCTTTCTCTCATCGGCGCCGCCCCCAGCAACAACAACGCTCCCGCTCGAGACTCCTCCGTTTCTTACTCAAGGTGGTGCTCCTCGTCGCCGCCGAAAACCGCCGTCCCGACAGAACCAATGCTCCCGCCCAAGACTTCCTCGTGTTAAACCTTGGACTGGCGCCCTACTCTATCTTGAATTGGCGCCGCTCCCAGCAAGAACAACGCTCCCGCTCGAGGTTTCCTACTTTTTTCCTCAGGACGGTGCTGTTCCTCGCCGCCGGCAGCCCCCGTCCCGACAAAACCACGGTTCCCGCTCGAGGGTCCCTTCATTTTTGACTCAAGGCGGTGCTCCTCCTCGCCGCCGAAAACCACCGTCCCGACAAAACTAACGCTCCCGCCCGAGACGTCCTCCCGTTTTACGCTGGACTAGCGCCCTACTCTCTTCAGCATTGGCGTCCCAGCAACAACAGCGGCCCTGCTCGAGACTTCCTTCCTTTCTATTCAGGGCCAGGTCTTCGCCTCGCCGCCGACAGCCCACATCCCCACCAAGGCGATCCTGTCGCTCGATACTTCCTTGTGCTTTACCCTTGACTGGTGCTCCTCTGGCGGTCTCGCATCGGCGCAGCAAGGCGCGGGCATGTGTTTTCGAGGCGGGATATGTTGAAATTCTCTGGAGGAGGTGTTTGCAAGACTTCATTGGGCGGGAGATCTGGGAAGGGGAATAACGGACCCCGCTAAAGAACAAGAGTCCCCCATGATGGGGATGGTTATCATGATGGTCGCATGCTTCGTGTGGAAACATCGCGCATGAGGGTAAAATGATTGTTGTTGTTGGTGATGGTGTCTTTGTGCGCAATCCTGCCAGCCCATCTCCGCCACGATGCCCTCGCCCCTGCAGTCCTGCAGCGGCCCGTCGACCGACAACAGCACGCTGTCGCCCGGGGAAAAGCGCAGCCGGGACACGTCCGCCGCGCGGGCGGCCTTGTGAGTGAACACCACCTGAGCGACGAAAAGAAGCGGATCTTACGTGAGATGTAATCATGACCTTACGCCGCAGCTTACGCGGGCCGCCAGCGCGGCCCGCCACACTGGAGACGAGGGCGCTCACGCGCGACCTTGCGCGGGCAGCTTGCCCACCAGTGTTGGTGAACTCGACCTCGCGTTCTTCCGCCGCTCACCTGGCACCTCTTCCCGCCCCTGGACTTCCTGCGCGCCTGGAGGGAGACGTCCGCGACCTCGAGCGCCTGCAGCGCCCAGCCCTGCTGGGCCAGCTGCCAGGCGGGTCTCCGCAGCCGCCCGCACAGCTCCCTCAGCTCCTCCAGCGCCTCCAGGTGCAGCAGCGCGGCGAAGTGCCCGAAGTACCCCGCGCCCGCGCCGCGCTCGGCCGCCACGCGGCCGCGCAGCGCCTCGAGCTGCCGCTCGGAGCAGAGGCCCGCCGCGCCCGGCGCGGCGCGCTCCCAGACGTCGCCGTCCTCCCAGCGGAGCTCGCTGCCGCCCTGCAGCACGCCTCTGCAGACGGTGTCCTCCCCCTCTATCTGGAGCGTGACCTCCTCCCAGTCGACCGTGACGTGCCCCTTCCGGGGAATCCATGAAAAACCGATGCCGTTGCTCCCCGGACCTCTCCTATGGTGCGTCCTGACCAGGATGTCGAGGCGAGTCCAGCCGTGGCGACGAGGGCCTCCCAGGAGGCCCAGACGGCCAAGACGAAGGAAAGGTGGGAAGCGGTATCGGTGCCTTTTCCTCTTCGTTGCCCTTGTGTTCTCGAGTCACCGCTTTCGGCAAGGCGCAGCCGCTGGGAAGCATCCCGAGGCTGGAAAGCCAGCGAAAACCGACGAAAATACGCGAAAAGCTCGAACCTCGTAGCGGGGCTCCAGAAATTCAGGCTTTGCGCAGCGGAGGGGGCATCGCAGCCAGACAGAGGCGGCCGCGTACCGCGATGTGCGGCCGGATCCTGCGAAGTCTTTCGCACAGTGGCTGGCGTGAGTGTGCCGAAGCGACGGCGTAATCGTTCCCCAGGCACCTGTCGAGCCGCGCCTCGAGCGTCTGGGAATCCCTCCTCCCCCTTCTCTCCGCCAGGGTCCCCAGCTGACGCGAGGTCCGCGCAAGCATCTGCTTTGTGTGAGCCGTTTGCCTGGCACGCTTGCCGCTGCACCCCACGCATCAGCGAAAGTTTAAGCTCATGCCTCGAGTAGGGGATCGCCTACATAATTGATTTGCCACAGCATTGATTCTGCTGTCGAACCTGCGAACAAGACGCAGAATGCTCCACAAATCTGCTGCACACATTCTACACATTTCTCGTATTCTCGGCGGAACATCACTTTTGGGATACATCGACTCTGTCGCCAATCCCCTGCTCGAATGCCCCAGAGGAAGAGGATGAGGAGGGCGAGGAGGAGGAGGAGGAGGAGGAAGAGGAGGAGGAGGAGGAGGAGGACGCGGAGGAGGAGGAGGCGGAGGAGGAGGATGAGGAGGGGGCGGGGGGCCGCTGAAGTCAGAGGCTCGGCGGGCTTCCACAGCGCTGAGCGCCGAAGGGTGGAGGCCGCCGCAGAGAAGGCGGACAGCCACCTGATGACCTGGCGGCTGGGCTCAGCGCGAGGCGCCGAAGGGAGCCCAGCCGCCACACAACAGGCCGACCGCCCACAAAGAGGCCGAGGCCTGGCTGCGGGCCGAGCTGGCTGAGCTGGCACGGGCGCGCGCGGCGCCTGCCGAGGGCCCAGATGGGCCCTCATCTTTTTGTTTTACTGAAACCCGGCCCCCCTCTCCCTTCTCTATGATTTACTGGTCCCAGGCTCCCCTTTCCCTCGGGGCCGGGTTCCCGGGGCCGCAGTCTGAGCGCCCGCACGGC
>CAUYUJ010016321.1:20000-22500 GCA_963575745.1 Prorocentrum cordatum | reverse complement strand
TTGTTTTTGTTTTTTCGCCATATGGTCCAGAAGGCTCCTCGCGGGCTATCGCTGGGAGCACAGGCGCACGTCCGAGCGATGCCTGGGGCCTGGCGAGGCGGCAGGTGGCCGAAATCTGTGAAAAAACGCCGTTCCAACTTTTCCTCCTCCTTTCTCCTCCTCCTTATCCTTCCTCCTCCTCCTCCTTCCTTCTCCTCCTCCTCCTTCCTCCTCCTCCTCCTCCTTCTTCCTTCCTCCTTCCTCCTTCCTCCTTCCCCCTTCCTCCTTCCTCCTTCCTCTTCCTCCTTCCTCCTCCTCCTCCTTCCTCCCCTTCCTCCCTCCTCCTTCCTTCCTCCTCCTCACTCCTCCTACTCCCCTCCTTCACTCCCTCCTCCTCCCTCCCTCTCCCTCCCCTCCTCCTCCTCCTCCCCTCCTCTCCTCCTCCTCCTCTGCTCCTGCTCCTCCTCCTGCCTCCTCCTCCTCCTCCGCCTCCTCCTCGTTTCTCTCCTCCTCTCCCCTCCTCCTCCTCCTCCGCCTCCTCCCTTCCTCTCCTCACTCCTCCTCCACCTCTCTCCTCCTCGCCCTCCTCCCTTCTCCTTCTCCTCCTCCTCCTCCTCCTCCTCCTCCTCCTCCTCCTCCTCCCCTTCCTCCTTCTCCTCCTTCTGTTGCTCATCTTCCTTCGCTTCGCCGATCCAGTGGAGGTCTCTGTGTTCGGGTCTTCACTCGGGCCTCCGGCGGCCGTCCGGGGCGACCCCGGCACCCCCAGAGCGCTGCCGGCGAGGCGCAGCTGCCGGAGAGCATTCCGAGGCGAGAGAACTTCTAGGAACCAGCGAGGACCGGCGAACACCTGCGAACTTGCGGCGCACCTCATATGCCGAGAAAACAACCCAGACATGTTCGCGAACTTAAGAATCACGACGGAAGGTTCGGCCAGTTTCGGCCTCTGGGGGCTCTCGTCGGGCCCTGGGACTGTAAAAAAACGACTCAGGGTGGAAAACCAGTGTCGGGAAAAGGGTCGGGACTTCCGTGGACCGCGTATGGAGCAAATCAGGGAGTCGCATGTCTGGGAATGCGTTGGAGGTCGGGGCTCCAGGGCTTGAAAATCGGCCCGTGGGCCTCTCCTGGGGTGCGTTCTGGGCAGGATGTCGAGGCGGATCCAGCCACGGCAGCGAGGGGCCCCCTGGAGGTCCCAGACGCCTCTCCTCAGGTCGGGCATATCCCCCTACAGGCGGATTTTGGACGAGAAATAAAACCTGATCGAACATATTCAACACACATCGAAACTGGTAATCAATCCGTCCCCCGATTATTTGTTATTATTCGGAGTATTATTATGATCATTATTATTATTATTGTTATTGTTATTGTTATTGTTACTACTATTACTATTATTAGTATCATTGCTATTCGTATTCTTACTATTATTATTATCATTACTATTTTTCTTCTTCTTATTCTTCTTCTTCTTATTCTTAGTATCACCATTATTACTATCATTCGTATTATTATTGTTATTGTTATTGTTGTAGTTGTTGTTATTATTACTATTAGTATTATTATTATTCTTATATTATTATTACTATTATTATTATTATTATTATTAATATTGGCAATATTATTGTTGAGCATTCCTGCTTTAGAGGGACAGGCCCGACTTGAGCCTTGCTCCTCGACGTTCGAGATCTCGGCGGTGGGGGCCCTGGGGCCCGAGAGCCGACGCCTGGACCTCTCCTGGGGGTGCGCTCTGGCCCAACACCTCGAGGCTTGGGTCGGGCATGTCCCCCTGCAGGCCGACTTTGGGCGACACATCGAACATGGTCGAGAAACCCCAAGTAATCAAACACATGCTCGACACATCGTCCCCAGATGAAGTTGTCAAGCAAATTTGGAATATTCCTCCTGTAGGGGGGCGTGCCCGACTGAACTCGGGGCGGATGTCCAGTCGTGGCGGCGAGAAGGCCCCCCGGGTGCCCCGAAGCCTCGGCCCTCGAGCCTTGTGAGGCAACCCTGCGTTCCACTGAGAGGAGGCAGGAGGAGCAGGAGCAGGAGCAGGAGCAGGAGCAGGAGCAGGAGCAGGAGCAGGAGGAGGAGGAGGAGGAGGAGGAGGAGGAGGAGGAGGAGGAGGAGGAGGAGGAGGAGGAGGAGGATCTGTTGATGGCCGCGCGTCGGAAGTGGCGCGTCGTGCCGCGCCCGCTCCCGCCAAGGGGCCCCCGAGGGCCCCCGCCGACAGGGGTCCTGGTCCGCGTGGCCGGGGCCCCTGGCCACGGGGGCCCGCCCGAAGGCAAGGCCCCCGACCGCGAGGAGGTCGAACTTCCAGCAGGGCGTGCCCGTGCCGTCCATGGGGCGCACGCCCACGCTCAGCCAGTGTCCTTGCTGCCGAACTCGTCCTCGACTCGCCAGACGGCCGTCGCCCAGTCGCTCGTGTTGTCGACGAACTCGCCGTCCAATAACCGCACCACCCACTCGCCCAGCGAGGCCGGGGTGACCTCCATGGGGCTGTCCAGGCCGCCCCTCGCCACGC
>CAUYUJ010016321.1:7500-15000 GCA_963575745.1 Prorocentrum cordatum | reverse complement strand
CACAGATCCAGACACTCTGCCCGTCTCAGGGCCTGGCGAGGGCCCTTGGAGGCAGAAGGCGGTGAAAGCTTTCCGCATGGACTTTTCCAGTTCGCTGGATCAGTGGGCGCACGTCTGGATGGCTTCTGCGACGCCCCGCCGCCTTCCGAGAAGGCCGGACCCCTCAATGACCATCGTCGTCTGGCTTTCGGGCCATCGCTGGGGGCGACCCGGGCACCACCAGAACGCCCTCGGGGAGGCGCAGCCGCTGGAACGCATCCCATTGCTAGAACACCGACGCGCGAAAACCTCCAGGGCATCTGAGAAGCCAAAGATTCAGACATCCGATGACTTGATTTTTCCAATGCGCGGTCCCCAGGAGTGCCGACCCAAACACCCGCGCGCGGGCCGCTGGTGGACACAGGCTGAGGAGCTGAGGAGGGGAACGTCGAGGACGAGGACGTGGGCGAGGACGAGGAAGGGGATGAGGAGGAGGCGGCGGCGGAGGATGAGGAGGAGCAGGAGGAGCAGATGGAGGATGAGGAGGAGGAGCAGGAGGGGAGGGGGTGGAGCAGGAGGAGGAGGAGGAGGGGGAGGAGGAGGATGAAGAGGAGGAGGAGGAGGAAGAGGAGGAGGAGGAGGAGGAGGAGGAGGGGGAGGAGCAGGAGAGGAGGAGGAGGAGGAGGAGGGAGGAGGAGGAGGAGGAGGGAGGAGAGCAGGCTTGAGGAGGAGGAGGAGAGGAGGAGGAGGAGGAGAGAGGAAGAGGAGGAAGAGGAGGAGGAGGAAGAGGAGGAGGAGGAAGAGGAGGAGGAAAGAGGAGGAGGAGGGTGGGGAGGAGGAGGAGGAGGAGGAGGAGGAGGAGGAGGAGGAGGAGGAGGGGGGGAGGAGGAGGAGGAGGAGGAGAGAGAACGAGGAGGAGGAGGAGGAGGAGGAAAACGAGGAGGAGGAGGACGAGGAAGAGGAGGGGGAGGAAGAGGCGGAGGAGGGGGAGGAGGAGGAGGAGGAGGAGGAGGGGGAGGAGGAGGAGGAGGAGGAGGATGAGGAGAGGGTTTGGCCTAAACCACCCGCAGGACAGAACCGATACTGCAACCTGCGATCCTTTTTACTTTCCTCTGCAGGCCCAGCCCCACGCGCGCGCCTAGCAAGGCACCGCGATATCAGTCATTTCTTCTCTCTTGTTCTCGCGCGACACCGAGCCAGCTCGGCATCGGCGCGAGCGCGCCAAGCGCCATCAAGCACGGCTGCTTGTGGCGCTAGACCGATCATATCGGCTTCTTTCCCAGCATCACAGTGCCCAGGTTCAAGATCGAACGCAGATGAACAACAAGTGGCAATGTGGCAAATGTGGGAAGATGGTCAACAACTGGCATCGTCACTGTCTTTGCGGCCAAGCCTGGACCGACAATCCCAGAGCAGGAGCAAGGGCGAGGAGCCAGAGCGCAGTGAGAGAACGACAGCGAGAGCAGCAGCACATCAGGAACTACATTCAGAAGTTACCGCCCATGCCACATCGTGCGGTGACGAACCACTCAGCCTTTCGTCCGACACCGTCAAGGCAGCAGGAGATTCCAGTGTGGAAGCAGGAGCTGGAGGACCAGCTGCTCAACGTCGCGAGCATGGCGATCTACGCTCGCAGGGCGGGCAAGGCGGACACGGCGAACGAGCGCGACATGGAGCTGATGGTGATGAAGGCCTGCCTGGCCTCCCTAGTGCCCGTGAGGAAGCAGCGCGACGAGGTCAGAGGCAGACTAGATCGAGCCAAGGACCGTCTCAACAATACGGTATCGCGGCTCAAGGACTTATCCGAGCAGGAGAAGGAGATCGAGCTGGAGATCCAGCAGCTTCAGAGCTGCATGAACGAGCTGGAGCAGATGCCAGACGAGCCGCCGATGGACGACCTGCACATGGCGTCTTCGGCCCAGCCCCAGGCCACAGTCGCAGGTGTTGGCCCCTATGGGCCGCAGCCGCAGTATGCTTGGGGATTTGCTGGAGCGCAGCATCCGCAGCAGCAGCAGCAGCAGCAGATGAACCAGTACGTTGCGCATCAACAGCCGCCCTACATTCAGACACACCTACCTCAGTTTGGAGCGGCTGGTGGACAACAGAACGCGATCGGTCAGCAGCATCAGCAGCATCAGCATGGTCAGATGGGCCAGCAGATGGGCCAGATGGACCAGACAAATTGCCAGCAGACCGATCAGCAGATGATGGACAAGAAGCAGCAGATGATGGACCAACATATGAAGAGTCAGCAGCAGGGCCAGACAGCACCGCCGCAGCAGCAGTGCCAGATGGGCCCGCAGATGCACGATCCAGGTTTACTACAATTTCTGCGCATGATGGACCAGAGGCAAGCGAGGCAAGAGGAGATCATGTCGAACCTAGTCTCGTGGATCAACACTGCCTCGGGCCAGCAGCAGAACCACCACAGGCAGCAGCAGGCCGTGGGGTTTACTACGGCCGCTGGGGAGACGGCGGTCCCTCCAGCGGACTCACCAGCGCCGCGTACACCAGAAGGAAAAACACCAGTGGGAGGCTGTTCGACGCCGATTGCAATGCCGAAGACACCAGCCTCACCACAGTCCTTCGCACCAGCGCAAGGCACACCGCCTGCGTGGAGATCGGCACACAAGGAGAAGCTCCTCACGCCGACGGAGCCCGTGGCCACGCCGAGGGAGGAGCACAAGAGGGAGGAGATCGAGATGCCACAAGCGCCGTGGCCAATCTCACCTACGGAGCCGTGGGCAGGGGGTACTCAGGAGGACCCTTACTTGACGGCAATGGCGCCGAAGGAGAGCGTGACGAAGATCGAGCCCGAGGAGGAGCCTGTTCTGGTGACGTCGCAGGATGGCGACAGGACGGACTCCCAGGTACAGAAGGAGATGGAGAAGATAGACCAAGCCTGTGCAAAGCAGCGAGCAGCGAGCAGTGCACCAACGGCCGCGAGCAGCTCAGCGACGGCCTCGACGGCATCGAAGTCGACGGCTACGAGGGGGGCGACGGCAAGGACGACGTGGGCAACGGCAGCAACGGACTCGCCGCAGCCGCGCAGCCCTGCGACCAAGGTCCTCAAGGTGGGGGGCAAAGGCGGCGCCTGAGGGGTAAGCAGGTGAGCTGGGCCAAACAGTTAGAACAAGTGTCTCCCTTAGAATGCAACACTGAAATAGGTAGGGATGTGCCGCATCAGGTTTCAATCTTGGGGGACACGGGTTTTCTGACTAGATCCTGTCAAATAATTAGACAACAGTCTGGGGATACCACCTCATTAGGGGCTCCAGCCTTTTCCTGCAACACCTACACCAGGCAGCCTGTTGACCAGAGCGCGGGCTTCCCTGCGCAATGCGGAGACAATGGCGAAGCTAGGGGGCAGACATCGGGTATCGACGGTCTCCTTCGACATTTGCATCGCAGACTTCGGGCATGAGTACGGCAGACAGTGTGAGGACCCGCGGGTCCATTGCCAGAAGTTTCCCGAGCCAGTGCCAGTTTAGCATGAGTCAGCCCGCGCTGACACCGTTGAGAGAAGCACTGCAAGGCAGCAGCATCAGATTTGAAGCACTAACGCTTGAAGTCTTGCAGAGCACAGGGGTGTTAGAGGAGGAGGCTGCTGTTGCCCTGCGTGTTTTTCCGCCCGACGACGGGATCGGCGACATCTCCGTCGTCCACTATTTTACCGACGGCTCGCTTTACCAACAAGGGGAGGGGATGGGGGGATGGGCAGTGGTAAAAATAGTGGTTAGGAATGGGAGGTACATGTACGGGGGAGTTTTAAGAGGCGAACTTGCGAGCAGCAGTGCAATGGACCTTGAGCCGAGCTCGGCCACCAGCACCACGTTGGAGTGTCTAGCGGTGATATGGACATTGTTTGCAATCGTAGTTGAGCGCCCAGGGCATCCCTGCACCCTGGACAGCGACTCGCTTAATACGATTCGGGCAGCGCTTGGGCAAAGCTTGCCAAATTCAGACAGGAAAATTGCTCAGCTTGTGCAGGTTGTTTGGGACTTGGCCTCCAAGCAGTGTTCACTGGAGTTCGCCCATGTCAAGGCCCATGCTGGCCATCCGTGGAATGTTTTAGCAGACAATGTGGCTAAAGCCACAGCGGGGCAGCTTTTGCCTGTGGCGCCCGAGCTACCGTGGAGAGTCATCCAAGCCGTTAGGATTGAAAACTCACGCCTGTGGGAATGGGTCCTGGATGCGAGAGAGGACTCTCATGCGTACCCCAGCGTTGTGTATGACAACGAGTGCGTGAGCCTCTCAGGCTGGAAGCCAGTTGCCCAGGCAAGGGGATTTTCGAGAGCCGCGCGCCAGCGACATCAGGACCAGCAAGTTGCAGGTTGCTGTAGACATGCGTGTTGCCACTTTTAACGTGCAAAGCTTGCGGCATGCCTTTCGGCGGGGCTCGAAGGGAAGAAATCGAGCACGCCGTGCTGCGGCGCTCCGCACTCAGATGTATAGGAGCGGCATACACATCATCGGAATTCAGGAGGGAAGGAACGAAAAGGGCACCAGGAGGGCAGGAGATTGGGTGTGCTTTGCAGCAGGACACCAGGACTTTGCGCTCGGCGTCGAGCTATGGATCAACGTGGGATCCCCCTATGGTACGTCCAAGGGAAAGCCGATAACCTTCAGTGCACAGCAGGTGCGAATCTTGTGGGCTGCGCCGCGTTTGCTAGCATGCAGAATAGACGCTCCAGGGGTCAACCTCGATGTTCTAGTGGCCCACGTGCCTCATTCGGCTAATTCGGCAGCAGAAAAACTCAGTTTTTGGGAGGATTTAGACGCTGTGTGCAACAAATGGCCCCCGCAGTTGTGCTTTGTGGATGGCAACTGCCACCTTGTTGGGGACGAAGGGTGCGAGGTGGCAGGAACCAAGGGCACGATTGGCTCTTCTTCTGCGGGCAGTGCGAGGTTGAAGGGGTGGCTTAATGATCACAAGCTTGTTGCTGCCAACACCTTCCTTGGGGAGGAAGCGGATTACACTTTCATAGCTAACAAAACGGGAAGCAAGCATATAATTGACTTTCTCATAGCAGACCACCAACTTTTCAATGCCATGAGTGAGGTGGCAGTTCTGCATGAGGTGGATCTCATGCGGAAGCAAGATGATCATTTCCCTGTGGTATCACGCCTTTGCTGGGTCAGAGACCCGGTGCGCGCTGCGAGGCAAGGGGCAGCTTTTGACGCACGCAAGCTCCAGGATCAGACAGCTTGCGACAAGTTCAGAGCCCAGATAGCGAGCCTTGAGCTACCAGCCTGGGAAAAGAATATGAATGATCATTTGCTTGAGCTCAACGCCTCTGTTTTGGACGCGGCGAAAGAATGTTTTAAGACAGATCCCGTTCGCCCCAGGAAAACCTACATTCAGGACAATACCTTTTGGCCCATTAGGGTGAGAAGGGCCATTCAAAAGGTCCTTCACAAAGTTCGGCATCAAGGTGGGGTCGATAGGTACGTGAACCGTTTATTTTATCTTGCTCAGGATCTCAGGAAGGGAACCCTTCACTCCAAAGGCTGGGAAGCAGGAGCCTTCGGGGGTGTCTTTTGGGAGGATCTCGGCCACGGCTGGACGCAGCTCTACCAAATGGCTAAAGCTTTCTCTTGGAAACAACTGTGCCCCGATGAGTGGGTCTTAGGCCTAGCCAGATTCCTCAGAGAATCGTCGGAGACACTCCTCAGAGCGCTTGACAGGGACTACAGTCAGATGCTGGAAGACAATGCTCATCTCATTAACGTTAGTATCGACGGCCGTATCTCTCAGGCCGAGTGGCGGTACGCCAAGAAGCTTTTATTGCAGGGCGGCAAGCGCCACCGACAAACGCTTTCTTTCCCGCAGCGCATCTCACCTGAGGGACGGCCTCTGATCACGCCTCAGGAAGATGCAGATGACCTGCAACGACACTTTGGGGACGTCGAAAAGGCCACCACAGCCTCCAGGGAACAGGTTTTTAAGCAGTACAATGACAGGGGAACCTTGGGGGGAGAAGATTTTCAGCTCAACCTGGACTGTGTCATGCCACGTCAGGAACTGCAGAGGGCGTTCTCAAGGCTGAAAAGAGGAAAAGCTTCAGGCCCCGACATGATTGTCAATGAGTTGTATCTTGCTGACCCTGCGGGCATGGCGAGAGTGTATCACCCTGTTGTGGTGAAAGCTGCCATTTGCGTGCGTGAGCCCTGCATCATGAAGCAGGGAGAAGTAGTTAGTTTTTACAAAGGCAAAGGCGACCAGCGACTTGCGCTGGCTCAGAGAAGCATCCTGCTCAGCAACACCCTTGCGAAGGTCCACCATCAGTTTCTTCGGTCCCAGGTCTGGGGGTGTTTGGAAACTTGCCTGGCCGAATCTCAGTGTGGGGGCCTCAAGGGGAAGAGCACGGATGTAGCCACTCATTGGGTCAGGAGCAGGATGAGAGCACAAAAAAGATGTGGCTTCTGCTCGGCTGCCTTTTTTCTTGACTTGCGCGCGGCCCTTTACAAGGTCATAAAGCAATTCATCTTGGGCCTGCCTGGAGAAGAGGACGAACTCAGAGCTGCATTAGAGGAGGTGCCTATTCCCCCAGCTCTGTCCCATGTCACCAAAGCTCTAGAATGCGACCCCATCCTCGACAAAGCTATTTCGGACCCCCACCTCTTGGAGTTGGTTCGGGAAACTCAGGCTGGAGGCTGGTGGAGAGTGCGTGGATCGACGGCGTATGTAAAACCTGCTTTAGGCAGCCGACCTGGGGCCATTCTGGCTGCCGGCATTTTCAATGTTGGCTTTGCTCCCATAGTGGAAGATATAGATCAGCAGATGCAGCAGAATGGGTTGGCATGGGCACCGCCGCCCGCTGAGCTTCATTTCTCCACCGATGACGACCTTGAGAGTTCGGGGTCCTCGGTATCATTTGTAGATGATCTCACACCTGTGGCGGCCATTGCGGAAGCAGAGCAGGCCATTTCACGAGCCTCCATGCTAGTGGACATCGTCTACGTTGGGAGTATCCAAGTACGGACTTGAATTGAGCGCTACCAAATCATTTCTCATGCTTTCCCTTGTTGGCCGTGGTGCTAGGAAAGCCAGGCGGGCTATGGTACTTCAGGGGGGAGGGGGCGCCCTGACTTCTGTCCAGCATGGGGTTGAGGTCAAGATTGTTAGACAAATCAAAGGGCTTGGAACCCTCCTGGTGGAGGGCGGAGGTGCTGGGCCTGAAGTGGCCCACAGAATTTCCCAGATGAGGGCTGAACTTCGGCCCATCCAAGTGGCTCTTGGCAAAAGGAAGGCCCTCAGGCTGGCCACTCGTTCTCGTTGCGCGGATGCTTTTGCCTTAAGCAAACTTTGGTTCAACTGCTGTGATTGGGGCCCCTTTCCAACGAGTCTCATGGTAAGTTAGCTGCTGCTCAAGCCTCGGCCTATCGTGCAGCGCTGGGGGAGGCCCTCGGTGGCAACAAGGACCACCACCAGTCCCACGCGTCTGTTGTGCATGCTGTCAGCAGGCTCAATCACCGCAGTGTACTCCGCGTTGCCAGGCTGAGATATCTCCCGAGGGT
>CAUYUJ010016320.1:216481-284862 GCA_963575745.1 Prorocentrum cordatum | reverse complement strand
TATTGATACTACGACTACTACTACTACTACTACTGCTACAACTACTGCTACCACTACTAGTATAGTAGTAGTCGTAGTACTACCACTAGGAATATACTACAGCTGCCCACGTTTCCCTTCACAGCTACATCTACGACCTACTACTACCACTACTGCTACTTTGCAACGTTTAGAATTTATACCACTACCACGACCATTGCTATTGCATTATGTTACTCCACTGTTGCGACTCCTACATGCGACTACTGCTGCGGCTACAGCTACTACTCCTCCGACTATTGCCACTACAAATGCTACATATTACTACTCCGACCACGATACCCTTACACAGTTACGACTGTTACTATTACTGCCAGGGTGCTACTAAAGTGATTCCACGACGACGGCTGATGCCCTCTATTACACTGCGCCTTCTTACGTTACGACCAGCACATTCACCATTATATACACTTAACGATTCTGCGGATGCCTGTGCACCGATACTCGAAAATGTGGCCACACCAGCGGCAGCTGATACCTTACCATTACCACTGCGTTCTACTATGTACACGACTGCTGCATGGTACTACTGGCACTGCCAGCGCTACGACTACGATTACTGCTGAACAGAGTTGATTCTATTACTACAGACATATATATACTCTACTACGACGGCTGCAACTGTACCGATACAGCTGCTACTACTGCTACTGCTACTACTACTACTACTACTGCTACTACCACTACTACTACCACTACTACTACTACTACTACGACTACTACTACTACTACTACTACTACTACTACTACTACTACGACTACTACTACTACGACTACTACTACCACTACTACAGCTACTACTACTACTGCTACTACTACTACTACTGCCACTACTACTACTACTACTACTACTACTACTACTACTACTACTACTACTACTACTACTACTACCACGACGACTACTACCCACACTCCAACGCTAAACTATTATATACTATAGGGCTCCGACGCTACGGCTGTTACTGCTGATGCTACTCGTACTACTACTATTATACTACTACTTCTACTACTACTGCTACGTTGCTGCTGCTATGACTATGATTGTACTTCCATGACTATTAATGTTACTACTGCTTCCGCAGCGGTTTCTGCTCCTACTGCTACTTATCACACCACCAATGCTGCTATGACGTTACTTACGTCTTACCACATACTATCAATACTGCTATTTTGCAATAACAATATGACAGGCACTGATACTACACTGCTGTCTACTACTGCGACCACTGCTACCCCGCCCGCCACCCTCACTACTACCTACTACTGATGCCCCGCATTACTGCATCTACTGCTGCACGCTGTTGCAACAACTACTGCTACTGCTAGCACAGTGCGCTGATTTAGTGTAGTGATGCTATGGCAATGCTGTTTCGCGGCTGCTGCTACACTGCTGCAACTGCTACCACGCTGCTGCGTATACGACGCTACGCAATTGCCCACGCTCTGCCGCTGCACTGCTACCACCTTGGCGCACGGGGCGGGGGCGAGCGAGGGCGTGCGAAGCATCGGGCGCGAAGGGTGCTGGTGCGGGCGAAACGCACCTAATGGTAACGTGGTTGTGCATGCATATACATATGTACAATCGTATACATACATGCATCCATTCCAGCGGGCTGCACCATGTGGCACCACGACAACTCGCAGCCACCTGGCGGGCGCGCGGGGGGGCGCGGGGCGGGCGGGGAGTGGCGGCGAGCGGGATGGCAAGGACATGGTCGGAGGGGGGATGCGGGGAGGGGCGGACAGCCGTCGGCCGCCGCCCGCAGCCGCGTGTCACCGCCCGCCGCCGCCACCACCCGTCGGGCGGTGACCGCAAGTCGCCGCGCGTTGGGGAGCGCGCCGCCCGTCGCCGTCGCCCGTCGCCGCCCTGCGCTGGTGCGCGATGATTGGCATTGCTGCCCTTTCGCGTTTGCAATGGTTTGGTTTGCTTCGGGTTGACGTGAAATGTTGTTGGCGTGGTTGCGCACATGGCGCGCGATCGCATGCGTCGCTGGCTTGGGTTGCCCTGCGCCGCTGTATTCTGACATCGTCGCCGCGGCGACCGCCCGCCACCCCGCCCCCGTCTGCCCCTCCCGCCACTGTTGCGCGCCCGCTGCATGACGCCGCGCTTGTGCGCAGGTTATGTCGCTCAGCCCGCATCCTTGCGCGTTTGCATGTGCGGCCTATTTGCGCAGCGGAGCCGCGCGCTCGCTGATGCCCGCGGTCCCTCTGCAGGCGCGCGGCCATTCAGGTCTTGCGTTGGGGCGCGACGCTGGGGCGCGCGATCCCCCCTTTGCGTCCCCCCCCCGCATGCCCCCTCCCCCCCCCCCCCGCGCAATTCGACGCCCAACCGGAGCCCCGCCGAATGTTTTCGTGGATGAGGTTCCATGCGCCGCAGCCGCGCAAGTCGGCGCGCAGCTCCATCGAATGTCACGTCGTCAGCGGCTGCACGCGCCGCCGCCGCCCAATTCGGCGCGCCCATCGCACCGCCCGCGGTCGCAAATCGCAAGGGGCCCCACCGTCACCGCAGCCAATAGTTCGGCACGCCTGTTCACGCGGTTCGTGGCCCCGCCGAACTTTGCCATCTTGATCGCTGGGTTTATCAAGGCGCTTCGTTTGTTTGGTGCGGGATGAGCTTCGGCATCTGCCATGGGTTACGCTTCAAGCCCCAATCGCTGCATTGAGTTGTCTCGAATGTTGGTTTGGCGGGTTGAGCTCTCGCGGGCTCGAACTTGGAACACTCTTCAACTCATGTTCTGAGGTCGCGACGGCGCGCGCGCCTTGCGCGGCAATGCGCCTGCGCATCAGGTATGGCTTGCGTCGCGCAACGGCGCGCTGGACCGATTCCATTTTGCACGCGCGCGGGCGAAAGCGCACGCCCCCTAACCTTGACACTTGCTCCAGCGCGCTTGGCCGAACACCCAGGCAACTGAAACGACCGAGGCTTTTTCACAGCGCAGAACGAGCAATGTCAGGTCGAAAACCCAAGGGTGAACACCCAATGCAAAAGTCCATTCTCAGATCGGAAGAGGCGGCCAGCTGATCGTGAACCAAGCGAAGCTCAAACCAATCAACGTGCCCACGCGCGCGCGCGCCGCTGCCCGAGCCCGCGCACGCCGCTTATATAGCGGAAGCGATGTTTACTCGGAAGCCAAATGGTGAACACCCAATGAAAAAATCGCTCCCCGATCGAAAAAGGTGCGGCCTGTCCATTCAGGAAGGCATGCAATTTGCATGCCCAGCGCGCGCGCACTCGACCGCCCGACCTCGCGCATGTTTGTTTGCTTGCCATGGTGGCCATCTTACTTCAGAAAGCCAATGGTCAAAACCCAATGTAAAATTTCACTTTCTCATCTGAAGCGGCCGCGTGAGAACCTGCAGAAGCACTATGTCAAGCAGGCGCGCGCGCGCGGCATCGCTAGCTCCACCAGCTCTAGATTAAGTCATTGGCAGACGTGTTATCTCAGAAATCCAATGGCCAATACCAAATGTAAAATTGCACTCCCATGTCTGACGAAGTGATCACATGCACGTGAAATGCCAGCGCCTGCGTTCAATGCAGATTGCGCGCGCGACCCCGCTGGCGCTTCGCAATTTGCATCTGGCTTTGCATACTCCAGTTTGGGACGAGTACCTCTTCCGACCAGGGAATGAAAGGTTACATTTGCTTTTCGCCACGGCGTTGTCGAGTTGGCATCGGCCCGCGCCACCCGCGCGCATTCGCCCATGTGCATATAGGGGCTGCATGCGCCATGCCGCCGCGCGCGCAAGGGCTGCGCGCGGGCCGCGTGTATTCCACGCCCAGATGGCAACACCTTCTGAACTGACAATGATGTTTTACAATGGGTTTTCACTGTTGGGTTTCTGATTTAACGCAGCCCCCTGGGAATCGCGCGCATCGCGCCGCCGCGCGCGATCGCGCGCGCGCGAGCGGGCGGCGCGCGTCGCGCGCGGGCGAGGGACAGGGCATCGCACATGCATTATATAGAGCAGGTCCGATGTTAAATCGAGAGCCCAGGCGGCAGAACCCGCGGCAACTCTTCAATGTGATTTGAGGGTGCGAACATCGGCACGCGCAGTGCAACGGCGCAAACGGGCGGCATGGTGCGCTCTGCACGTAGCGGAGTGCAGCGAAGTGGAAGGGAACGCCCAATGGCGAGCAACGAATGGAAATCTGCACTCCCATATCGGACGACGCGGCCACCCCAATGTGCACAATGCATCGCGCGCGCGGGCTCGTGCATGCGTTTGTATGCAACCCGAGTAGTTGCCCGCCAGGAAAAAAAACATGGCGGTGCATTTGCGTTATCATCGCCATGACGGCTCGCGAACGCGCGCTGAATACTGATGGAAATGCGCATCCATGTTGGATCGAAGCCCACACGGCAAACACCCGATGCAACCTTTCATTATCTTGCCAGGCGGTGCTCTCGATGAACAGCTGCGCGCGGAAGCGCATGGCGCATGGGTGCACAGCCGCGCATGCGTTAAACAAAGCAAGCAACTTACCAAAACCCAATGCAATTTCCCAGCATGCCATAACTCATGGGGCGACCGCGCAATTGCGGGGCGCATGTGGAGGCGAACGCAATGCAACGCCGACGCGTTGCATGGCGCACGTGCGTTTATACCAAGCTCGCCGCCGCCCTGCGACACTGTTGAAGTAGCGCGCGGCCTTGCAGGGGCAACGTTGCAGGGCAGCTTTCGGACACAAGGACATTGATGGCGACTGGGAGACGGCCGCGCTGCATCGCGCGCGCGGCGCCGCGCGTGCGTTTTGTGCGCAACGCGGCCATGCGCGGACCAGAAACCTGTAATTGTGGACTCCCGCTGCGCACTTCGGTTTCTGACCCGCGGGGCGTGGGCGCGCCGATGTGCTTCGGCGGCGACAGCGAGCGCGCGAGCGGCATGACGATTTAAGCGCGCAGCGATCTTGAAGACACCACCGCCGCCTGGTTGAACACAATGTGGGGATGTATTCCCTGAGCGTGCGAGGGCCACCTGAACTTGAACTCTGCTCGGGCATGGCAGTCGCCTGCAATGCAGAGATGTAACGCCCGCGCGCGCGGCATGGCGCATGCGTTTTTTCACGTCGCGTAGATGTTATACATGGAGAACCTGATAACGAACACCTGCTGTAAATTCTAATTCTCAGATCGGGCGACGCAATCCATGTGCGCATGCAATTCACCGCTCGCGCGTGCAAGCCGCAGTTTCAAAGATCATGTTATAGCGGCGAGGAATCGATTGCAAAATGTTTCGGGCGGTCCGATCGGCCGTTGGTCTCAGGTCGCCCGCGCGCAGCCATCGCATTCGCGCGCGTCCCAATTGCGCGCGAGCGCTCTCGCGGCGCGCGGGCGGGTCGCGACCGACGGCCGCGCGCGTCGCCCGAAATCACGTTGCGGACCGCAGCGAGCATTCGGGTGGCCCGCGCGGCTGTTGGCCATGCATGTCGCATAGTGTCAAGCGCGAGGCAAGTGCTCGAGGACTCGGCCGCGGATTGCACGCGCGCGTGCCCGCGCTGCATCGTGCGTAGATTCCCCGCATTGGGGGCATCGCATTGTTATTTTTGGTACTGGAACGTTACATTCGGTTTCAGTCATGTGGCTTTCGTTTGAATTCGCGATGCATCGCGCGGCGGAGCATGCGTTGCGCGGCGCGGGCTCGTGGGCGCCGACGCAGCGCAGTTAAGATGCACGCGTGCCCCTGGTTGGCGCAGCGGGCATGGGTGGCGGGGCGGTGGCGGCGGCGGCGCGAAAGAACTATGACGGCGCGCGGTGTTGTGGTGTGCGGGCGCGGCGGCGGCGGACTGGGCGGTGGTTGGTGGGCGGGCGGGCGCGGGCGGTCGGGGCGGGGCTGGGGGGCGGCGGGGGGGGGGGGAATCCTGGAGAAGCGGAGCTTGTCGGTTGGATCAAACGGAAGGTGCGAAACACTGACAACCTTCGGCTGCCGCACATATCCAATGGGGGCCGCGTGCAGCGCGATGCGTTGGAGGGGCGAAGCGAGGCAGGTGAGCTGAGCGGGGGATGGGGCGCGGCGGGGCGGTGGCGGCGCTGCACTGGATAGATCCCCTTCGAAAGCGACATGCAGTTTTCAAAATTTACTGCGTAGTTTTGAAATTTTTGACGCATATTTTCTTGAAAACGCCGCGCTGATTTTTGGAAACGCAAGTTTGAAGCGGCGATCGGCGCGTCAACATAGCCGCGCGAACCTGATGCTAAAGCGCGCCTGATCTACTTAGTAATCAGGTTAGTAACGGACTTATAATCAACATAGGAGCTGCGGGAGTAACCTAATTACCTAACTGAAATATATATGCCGCAAATACATATAACCAGCGGTATCAGTTAGTAACCGCAGCATCTATTCCAGTGGCTTGTGGCAGCGCATCGCGCGTCGGCCGCCAGCCCAGGTGCCGGCCCGGGCGTTCGGTTCGAGCGCCGGCCTGGGTGCCGGAATCGGCCCGGAAGGGTTTCAGGGCGCCGGGAGCAGAAAATCAATATTTTCGAAAGGAAAATATGTCTTGGAGTGGCCTTTTTTCCGCACCGCCTCGGAATTCAATTTTCCGGCGCCGGCCGGCGCCGGAACCGGCCCGGGCGCTGGCCCGGGTGCTGGCCCGGGCGTTTGGCTCGAGCGCCGGCCCGGGTGCCAGAAGCGGCCCGGAAGGGGTTCCCGGGCGCCGGGAGCAGAAAATCAATATTTTCGAAAGAATAATATGTCTTGGAGTGGCCTTTTTTCGGCACCGCCTCGGAATTCAATTTTCCGGCGCCGGCCGGCGCCGGAACCGGCCCGGGCGCTGGCCCGGGTGCCGGCCCGGGCGTTTGGCTCGAGCGCCGGCCCGGGTGCCAGAAGCGGCCCGGAAGGGGGTTCCGGGAGACGGGATAGCAGAAAATCAATTTTTTTCGAAAGAAAAATTATGTCTTGGAGTGGCGCCTTTTTTCGTCAGGCACCGCCTCGTGAATTTTCAATTTTGTATTTCAGGACCCGCCCCCGCCCCGGCCGGCGCGGAACGGCCCTGGCTGCCGTGGCTCTGTGTGGTCAGCGTGCTCCTGAGGCGTCCTACGGTGCTCTTTTGGGGTCTGCCGCGTACTCATTTGGGGTCTGCCGTGCTCCTGTGGTCGGCCGTGCTCATTTGGGGTCTGCCGCGCGCCTGTGAGATCTGCCGTGCTCCTGTTGGGGAAACGCCAGCGGAGTTCGGGGTACAACAAAAAGGCGCGTTTATGTTGTACCCGCGCGCGGTCTGCCGTGCTCCTGTGGGTTCAGCCGTGCTCCTGTGGCGTCTGCCGTGCTCCTGTGGCGTCTGCCGGGCTCCTGTGTGGTCTGCCGTGCTCCTTTGTGGTCTGCCGTGCTCCTGTGGAGTCTGCCGTGCTCCTGTGTGGTCTGCCGTGCTCTTGTGGTCTGCCGTGCTCATTTGGGATTTGCCGTGCTCGTGTGGGGTCTGCCGTACTCCTGTGTGGTCTGCCGTGCTCCGGTGGTCTGCCGTGCTCCGTTGGGGTCTGCCTTGCTACTGTGGGGTCTGCCGTGCTCCTGTGTGGTCTGCCGTGCTCCTGTGGTTTGCCTTGCTCCTGTGTGGTCTGCCGTGCTCCTTTTGGGTCAGCTCTGCCGTGTTCCTGTGGGGTCTGCCGTGCTCCTGTGGGGTCTGCCGTGCTCTTGTGGGGTCTGCCGTGCTCTTGTGTGGTCTGCCGTGCTCCTTTGTGGTCTGCCGTGCTCCTGTGTGGTCTGCCGTGCTCCTGTGTGGCCTGCCGTGCTCTTGTGTGAGCTGTGAGCTGCGGGGCCTATGAAGGCTAAAAGGAGCCCGAGGCCCGCGGAGCACGTTGGCCCCAGGGCCTCTAGGGCCAACCCAAGGGGCCCCGAAGGAGCCACCGCAGGGGAGGGCGCGAAGCGCCAGACGCGCGAAGCGCAAGATTTCAAAGAAATCAAGAAGCAGAGGAGGCAAAGGCACGCATAGCACGGCCAACATGCCTGCCTCGCTGCAAATGAAACGCGAGGCCCACAACTCAACGAAGGACGATGGGCCTCACGAACCTCGAGGTGAGGCCAGCACACGCATTGCAAAGCCAAACGGGCCTGACCTCGGCGAGAGGGCTGAGCACACAAAGAATGACGGTGCCGCCACACCACGAGCCTCAAGGGTGATGGCCAGCACACGCATAGCCAACGCTAACATGTCTGACCTCGACGTGAGGGCTGAAACACACAACAAAATGAAGGTGCGGCCTCACGAACACACAGAAAGAAGGTGACGAGAGGGGGCGGACACAACAGGAAGAGGAAGATGATGCTGCATCACGACCCCTCGTCATCATCTGCAGGGCGGCGCCTCTTGCGCCTGTCCTCGCGCGCCGTCTCAGCCGCCGCTGACCACTCGAGGAGGCTCGCCTCGTCCAGGCCGTAGGCGCTCAGCCATGCCTCCCTCGAGGCACCCGCGGGGCCTGGCACCAGCGGCTCCCCCGCCGCCTCTCCAGCGGCCGCCGCGCCGCTGGGGGGCCCGCGGCTGGCGCTGGCGGCATCGCCACCAGGGGCCCCATCCTCGGGGCGGACCCCCAGCCACTGCAGGAAGCGCACCCTGGCGTCCATCGGCACCACGTCCTCCTTGCGCAGGCTGGGCACTGCCGCGCCGACCCGCTTGCTGCCGCTGTGGGGCGTGCCAGCAGGATGCCGCCCCTGCAGCCAGCGTGCCTTCTGGTCGCGCCTGCCCTTGGGAAGCCCAGCAGACCCTGGGCATTGCTCCTTGAGCTTGGGCGCCGCGCCTGAGCGCCCGCCACGCTCAGGTCGCAATGCCCAGGGTATGCTGGGCTTCCAAGGGGCAGGCGGCGACCAGGAAGGCACGCTGGCTGCAGGGGCGGATCTGCTGGCACGCCCCTACAGATGCAGCAAGCGGGTCGGCGCCGGCAGTGCCCAGCTGCGAATGGTGGACGTGGTGCCGCTTGGGTACGCCAGGGTGCGCTTGGTGCAGTGGTGGGGGTTCCATCGGCACCACGTCCTCCTTGCGCAGGCTGGGCACTGCCGCGCCGACCCGCTTGCTGCCGCTGTGGGGCGTGCCAGCAGGATGCCGCCCCTGCAGCCAGCGTGCCTTCTGGTCGCGCCTGCCCTTGGGAAGCCCAGCAGACCCTGGGCATTGCTCCTTGAGCTTGGGCGCCGCGCCTGAGCGCCCGCCCAGCCGCGCGTGCGCCCCGCAGTGGGTGCAAGCGATCAGCTCCTGCTCGGCGGCGCCCTCCCCGCACCTGGCGAAGGCCAGGACGTGGCCAGCGACGACGAAGGCCGTCGCACCGAGGGATACTCCACCAGCGCGCGCCGCCGAGGCCCACCCGTCGCCCGAACCCGAGTCGGACGGGCGGCTGCTGGCAGGCTCCACCATGGGCGCGGCGAAGGAAACAGCCGTCCGCTCGCTGCCCTCAGGCAGGCCCTCGCAGTCCTTGACCTCGATCCCCTGCCAGATGAGAGAGGCTTGCGCCACCCAGCATGAGAGCTCCCTCACCACCTCCATCGTGCCGAAGAACTCACGCCTGGCCACGGGGCTGGAGCGGTGCAGCTCCGCACCTGCCTTGGCCCAGCGGTCGGCATGACCGTTGCCGCGGAGGTCCGCCTCCGTGATCTTGCCGTCCATCACGTCACGGGCGGTGCAGTGGGCTGCCACTTTGGTAACCTTGAGCATGTCCACGTCCAGCGAAGCGTAGATCCCCTCCCAGAGATGGGCATTGGGCTTGTTGGCTGCCGTCGCGTACCTCTTGCCCAACGTGAGGCAACTGACCGTAGACGCACAATCGATGAGGATCTCGTCCACACACGGGCCCAGGAAGCGGGACAGCATCCAGACCGCGAAATCCTCGCCGTCCTTGGCCGACTGGAAAGGGCAGAGGTCTTGGCGCACACTGCCGTACACCGCGCACTCCATGTTGCCGTCGGAGTCGCACTGCACGATGCTCCAGCCCGCACGCCGCAGGCTCGCGTGCTCGGGGTCGAGCGCCGACCCATCCAGGTAGAGACGCCCCCCGAGGAGACCGTCAGCGGGGCGATTGCGCCACGTGACAGCCATGGCATCCGACCTCGGTGCGGCCCTCGGGGGCTGAGGGAGCCAGCAGCGCGCAAAGCATTCCCCCGCCTCCTCACCTCGGCCACGTGCACGGTGTGCGCAGCGCCGAAGGCGGTCGGAGGTAGAGTCGCGCCTCGGCCCCGCGAGGACGGGACACTCGAACAGCCTGTGCCAGAGACTGCCGCGGGGTGCATCGCAAGCGCAGCAGCGAGCATGCTCCCTCTCCCCCGCCGAGTGCAGACGGGTCTGGGGCCAGTGGGCGTTGGAAAGGAAACTCACCACCGCCGCCTTCTCCCTGTGGCTGAGCTTGCTGCCCGGCCCGAGGACCTCCGAGAAGGCCTCCCAGAACAGGGGCAACGGGGGGAGCGCCCCGTGGCCTAGGCGGGCCAGCTCCGACCTGTCCGAAGCACGCCGCGCCCCTGCCGCTGCCAGCAGGCCCAGCTCGCGCGGCCCCATCATGCGCAGGTCCAGGATGTGGCCGTCGTCGGTGGCGAGGCAGGTGCCTTGGACGAGCCTCCAGCCCACCCTGGCGAGCGAGAGGGCCAGGGCATCCACTGGCGTACGGCAGTGCGCCCATGGGGCTGCTGCTCCCGCGTGCCTCTGCTCCGCCTCCTGCACGGCCGCCTCGAACATGCGCTGCGAGACCTCCCCCGACTGAAGGAGGCTGGCCGCCATCTGCACAGCGGCCCGAAGCAACGCGGGGCTCGGGTCGAGGTCGATGGACCGAATGACTTCCACCGCTCTGAGCCTCAGCCCGAGTGAGGCGCCCTTGGGGAACTTCCCAGCCGAGCGCACAGCCGCCAAACGCCACGCATGAAGCTCCCTGTCAGGTACACCAGTCACAGTACGCCCCCACAGCATCGCTGCGGTGGGCCCAGCACGGTGGACCATCTCGGTCGCCGCCCCAGCTGAGCGAAGCACCCCGAGCCCGCGTCCACGCCGAAGGCCGCCAACCGCGCGCCCTGCTCCTTCATGCACGCCTCGACGAGTGATGTTGGCGTCGGTGCCGAGGTTCCTCGCCTGCAGTCCCCTCTTGAAGGCCAGGCCCTGCGCAGCCCACTCCTCGGAAAGCTCCTTGGCGAGCTGCGGCGACGAGGCCAGGAAGACCGACTTGCTCTCGTTGAGTGGGAGGTGCTGCTCACGCAGCAGGCGGACCACTTCACAGCTGGAGACCAACATCTGCCGCTTAACTAGTCGGGCCGTGCCGACCGCCTGGAGCGAGATGTCGTCAACAACATTCCTCGGCGTAACCAAAGGGCACGTCGCCCCCGCTGCCAGGAGGGCGCCCAGCACTGGGAGCTTCGCAACTGCTGTCGCACACGCACACCCAGCCAAAACCGCACCCGTAGTGCCGAAATCGGGGGAAGCCATGCCCGCCGCGAGGATCATCCTAGGGGCCTGGTAGGAGGTGAGGAGGCCGCGCAACAGCCTGAGGTTGAACCCGAAACGCACTGCATTCGCCCAGAGAACATCGTGACGCACGTGCTCGTAGAACTTGCTGGTGTCCAGGAAGAGGCTCGCGGCCTCGAACTGCTGGTTCGCCTTCGCGAACCCCGCAAAACAGTTGTGCAGCCACCCAGCCCGCTCACAGTCCCGCCCGTCACGTCCCCAGAAAAAGGGGAAGTCGTGGTCAGCCTCCCAGCGGGCGCAGCAGGGCTGGCGGAGGCGCGACCACAGCCGCAGGGCCAGCGGCAGCAACGCAATGGGCCTTACCCCTCCATCTGCCTTCGGGATGAACACCATCAGGGAGACCTGCCCGCTGATCGATGCAGGGGCGTCGTCGTAGGCCGCCAGGATGTCCAGGATGCGCTGCTGCAGCGCCACGGGCAGCAGGAGGATCTGCCGAGGGTGAAGAGAGTCGCACCCGAGCCCCGCCGAGGGGCTGTAGCGCTTGCAGGCCGCCTGGAGCTGCTCCAGCGAGATGGGTGGCAGCCGCCACTCGCCAACGTCCCAGCTGCTGGCCCCAGCGCCCAGGGCAAAGCCGTCCTGGAGCCACAGCTTCTGCCAGACACTCGTGAGCTCGCCGATCGCTGCCATCCCAACGAGCCTCCTGCCAGAGTCAGCGTCCCTGACCGTCGGCGGGGGCGTCGCCTTCGAGAAGCGGTGGGCCAGACGACCGCCCTTCTCGACCGCTGTCTGTGCCCAGCTGCGCCAGGCCTGGGCGCTCTGAGCCGCGTCGCGGCGCTGCGATGCACCGAGCAGCCCTTGGAGGTCCCGAACGGCATCAGGGCTGCCGTGGACGCCCGCCTGAAACACCAGGTCGCCCAGTCGATCAGGAGCTGCGCCAGGAAGAGCCCCACCGACCGAGTCGGCAGCCTCCTGCACCGCCTCTAGCAAGAGCTGCGCCCTGAGCCCGGCCTGGTGCCCGTACCAGTCTGCATGCCGAGGGTGCCAGCGGCCAGTCCTCTCGGCGCGCAGCCGCTGGAGGGCCACGTCCAGGCAGCTCCTCAAGCGGTGCGTGAGGAGGCTGAACCTGAACCTGGCATCCCGCCTGACCAAGGCACTGAGGGGCTTGAGGGTCAGCCGCGGCCCCTCTCCTCGGCCGAGATGACGGGCCAAGTCTGCCTGGACGATGCCGTGGATGCCGACCAGGGTGCCTTCAGCCGCCGCCGCCCACTCGCTGAAGGCGACGGAGAGGTTGGTCGGTGAAGTGCCTGTGTCCCAGGACCACGCGACGCTCCTGGGCGTGACCTGTCCTTTCTTGCCAACCGAGTAGCAGACAACCTCCGCGTCCTCGTGTGCCCGAAGGAGCTCGGGAGCAACTTCGGGGAAGCGTGCGGGCCTGGACGGAACCTCCACCAACGCATCTGCCCGAACGTCCTGGAGACGAAGCAGAACAGGGCGATGAGGGTGCAGACCGAAGCCCTCGAGCGTGGTGGCGCAGGAGGCCGTGCAGGCTGCCAACGCCGCGGAAGCCACGAACCAGTCGTAGAGGTGGTCACATCCCTCGGCATGGCACGTCGCCTCCGAGGGTCCCAGGACATGCCCCCGCACCGCAGCGGGCCACCCCAACTCCTCCAGCGGCTCGGGCTCCATGTTGAAGTCGGCTTGGAGGACCCACGGGATGTCGGCAGAAGAGCCCGTCACCTCCGAGATGGCCGAAAACAAGTCCAGGTTGGTGCCTCGAGGGCCCACAGAGTGCTGAAAGTACCCAGCAAGCACCAGGACCCGAAGGCCCGAGGCGGCGGCGACCTCCACCCCGATGAGGCGGTGTCGCAAGGCCGAGGGCAAAGGGAACGCAGACTCGTCGGCCTGCAAGCCGTCTCGCACCAGAATCGCCACGCCGCCTGAGGTCGCCTGGGGCCCTTGCTTCTCCGTCGGCGCCGCCTCGTGGAGGAAGGCCGCGTAGCCCAGGCCGCGGGCCTGAGCCGCAGCACTGGGCAGGCGCTCATGCGGGAGCCTCGTCTCCTGCAGCGCCACTACGTCGGGCCAGTAGTCGTACGCCTTGAAGAAGGCCTCGAGGGCTTCAATGCTCCTGCTCCAAGCGTTGCCATTGCAGCCGAACATGACTAGGCCAGCTCGAAGCTGCTGGCCTCCTGCCCTGCCGACCAGCTGCGCCTTGCCGATGACGGCTGCCTCGCGAGCGGCCCGCCCACCCGCGTCAGACACGGGGCCCGCTGCGCCCCTGGTCGCGGGACCCTCCGCCCCCACCAGGACTGGAGGGGGGCCCTGGCCCCTCGCTCCAGCGCTCCTCATCGGCGTCGGCGGGCCGCTCGCCAGAACGGGAGGTGGCCGTCGCTCCCTCCGCCGCGCGCCATCGGAGGGCTGAGGAGGGGGCCGTCCCTCCGCCCCTCCGGTTGCCAGCGGGGGGTGCGCCTGCCCATCACCAACGGGGCCGAGAGCTGCGACGACGTGGGGCTGAATCCCACCGCTCTCGACCCCTGACTGGCCGTCGGGGGGCCACCTCGGTGATCCCGACCGCGCCAGCTGGCTACCTCGGGCGAGGGCGTTCGGCGCCGCCCGCCGCCTGCGGGGGGCGCGGACGCGCCAGCGGCCGTCACAGCGCCTCCTCCACCTGTCCCAGCAGCTGGGCCCGCGCACATCCCGAGGGGGAGGCGTCCCGCTGTCCCCGACGTCGAGGCCGACTGTGGAAGCTGACCACTCCCACGCTCCAGCATCACCCACGGCGCGGCCCGTACCCAGCAGCAGGAGCAACGACAGCAGCCGCAGCCACCAAGGGGTCGCCGTCCGAGAGGGCCGCCCCTTGCTCGGCGAGGGCCTTGGCGAGGCAGGGCTCCACCTGAGGCCACGCGCCCAGGGTCGCCCCGTGTTGGCCGCGGGCCGCTGCAGGGCCGTAGGGTCCGCCCGCTGGCCTGGCCCGCGTGGCGGGCGGCCCAGCCGCGGTCGGCCCTGCCGGCGGGGCGGCAGCGGGAGGGGCGGCCGCAGGCCCACCTGAGGCCACGATGTCGAGCGGCATGTCGTCATCCTCAGTCGCGAGGCCGTCGTCACCGACGCTGTCGCCCCAACGCTTCCTGGCCGAGCTGCTGCGGGGCCTGAGCACGTCAGCGACCGCCTCCTTCTGCGTGTTGAGAATCTCGACGATCTCCGAAAACCTGGGTGGCAGATCGGCTCCGTGCTGCTTGAGGAGATCCGAAAGGGCGCCGACTTGAGTGAGCAACCCCTGGACGGCGTCCCCAAGCGGGCTCGGCGCGCCTCCGACAGCTGCGTTGGCCCGCTGGATCGCCTGCTGCGTGACCTTGGCCCTGGTCTCTTCCAGCTCTGCAATCTGCCCAGTGACTTCATCAACTGAATCAACCCCCAACTCGGCTGCCGACAGCTGCTCCTGCTTCTCCGCGATGAGCTCTCGCAGCTCGGACGCCTGCAGCTGGAGCTTCTCCTTCTTGGTACGTGCCGAGGCCAGCTGGCGCTCGACCTTCTGGATGGCGTTGGCCTCAATGTGGAGCACCGAGTGAGGCGGGCGCTCCGTCCGCTGGGCCTCCTGGACGGACCGCTCCAGGGCGGCGACCTGGTCCTTGCCCTGCTGGAGGGCGTTCTCCGCCTCACGCTGGAAGTCCACTGAGAGCCCGAGCGCCGAGGCCCCCTGGAGCGTGTCGACGCGCTCCCTGGCCGCCGCGAGCTGCGCCTGCAGCTCCTCGATCTGGGTCTTGGCCTCTCCCCAAGGCCGCGCTCGCCGTGCCCTGCTGTTGGGGGCGCTGCTGGGCGCGGTGCTCCCCGAGAGGGCCCGCTGGGAGGCCGAGCGCCTCGCGGCGCGCTGCTCAGCCCTTCCCCTGGGCTGCTGCACGAACCCGTCTGCGTCCACCCGCGGGGGGGGCTTGTCGGAGCGGTACTCCTTCGTCCATGGGGGAGCACTGGTGCCACACGCCTTGCACGTCCACCGCTTGTCACACCAGTTCCAAGCGTTGCAGCCACG
Organism: Prorocentrum cordatum; assembly: GCA_963575745.1. NCBI lineage: Eukaryota > Dinophyceae > Prorocentrales > Prorocentraceae > Prorocentrum > Prorocentrum cordatum. Next base: position 269,440 of record CAUYUJ010016320.1, on the reverse strand, counting down.
CTTACACCCAGGTATCAATTCGATGAAAATCATTCGCTTAGGATTTGACTAAATCCTTTATGTATATCAAAAGTGGGACTGGTCTAGGAGACTTACCAGGACAAATACTTTAATCATGAAAGTCTAAATGGTAGAACATATGATTTTAATATCATCATCATTATTTAGTATTATTATATATAAAATTATATTTGATTGATCTTGTTTTTGCTATTGGAGGTCGTGTATTGTGCCCTTTATGGCTTTAAGTCTTGGGTTTTTTCCTGCGGTTATTTTAGTTTGTGTTATAATTGGGTCTATTATGTTAGGGGTCAGCGCTTATGAATTGTATTTTGTTTGTGTAGCACACAACCAGTACGCCCGCCTAGCCAGCCCCGTGGCAACCTCCGACATGGCGGCTCACCGAGGGAAGACTGACAGCTGCTCGGCCGATACACACGGACCGTGCTCTTGTGTGGTCTGCCGTGCTCCTGTTGGTCTGCCGTGCTCTTCTGTGGTCTGCCGTGCTCCTATGGGGTCTGCCGTTGTTCGGCCGTCTTGAGGGCACTCTTAGGGCATAGTCTGCCGTGCTCCTCGTCTTGGTCTGCCGTGCTCCTCGTCTTGGTCATCCTTTCCGGCGTCTTGAGGGCGCTCTTGGTGCCTGGTCTGCCGTGCTCCTCGTCTTGGTCTGCCGTGCTCCTCTCGGTTCCTAAGCCTGGTCCGCCGTGCTCCTCGTCTTGGTCTGCCGTGCTCCTCTCGGTTCCTACGCGCGGTCTGCCGTGCTCCTGTGAGGAGCACGGCAGACCACAGGAGCAAGGCAGACCACACAGGAGCACGGCAGACCACACCTCGATTTTTTGAGGATGTCTCGAGCGAAATGGCCGTGGTCTGCCGTGCTCCACACGTTCGCACGGCAGACCACCTGCTCATTTTCTGAGGACGTCCCGAGCGAAAACGTCTTTTTTGACATAAAAGGTTCTAAAACACCTCTGTCGGCATCTCATTTTTTCGAGGATGTCTCGAGCGAAACGCTCATTTTTCATGCATAACAAAAAATTCTGATATTTTTCAACATCCCGATTTTTTTAGGATGTCTCGAGCGAAACCGTCATTTTTGACATAAGACGTCTTAAACGATAGCCTCCAACACCTCGATTTTTCGAGGATGTCTCGAGCGAAATGGCCATTTTGGGGAACCTGACCGGACAAGAACGGGAAGCGTGCTTTTGTCCCCTGGCTTATGAGATATTCCACGTTTTTAGTACGCTGGGAGACGCATGTGGCACTCACCACTGGGGCCTCTCCTTTGGGGTTTCCGTGGCTCCTGTGGATTTGCCGTGCGAACGTTGTAATGCTGCCTTGCTCCTGTTGTCTGGGAGCGATGCCTGTATGTCCCCTGGCCGTCGTTTGTGGGGGTTTGCCGTGCTCCTGTGTGGTCTGCCGTGCTCCCGTGGGGTCTGCCCTTGTCCTGTGTGGTCTCCGTGCTCCTGTTGTGTCCTGCCGTGCTCCTGTGTGGGTCTGCCGTGCTCCTCTGGTCTGCCAGTGGCTCAGTGGGTCTGCCGTGCTCTCTGTGCGGTCTGGCCGTGCAACGTGTGGACTGCCGTGCTCATTTGGGGTCTGCCTTGCTCCTTTGTGGTTTGCCGCGCTCCTGCGCGGTCTGCCGTGCTCCTGTGTGGTCAGCAGACCCAGGGCTGAGGGAAGGCTGGAGCAGTGCTCGGGTGGTCCTTCACCCGCCCAGCTCCGTCCCCTCCCACTCTGGACCGATCTTGCGGGAAGCTGGCTTGTGGCAGCGCATCGCGCGTCATAGCGTTCGTGTGCTTGCTTTTACCTCCTTTAATGTCTGCTCCACCTCTCCTTGAGACGCAGAAGCCTCCGAGCGCCGGGAGCAGAAATGATGCACTTTCGAAAAATCTGTTTGGATGAGTTTTGTTAGCGCGGCCTCGGAATTCAATTTTTCCGGCGACGGCCAGAGCCGACGCCAGCGCTGGATCCGGCTCTGCCGCCAGCCCAGGTGCCGGCCCGGGCGTTCGGTTCGAGCGCCGGCCTGGGTGCCGGAATCGGCCCGGAAGGGGTTCCAGGGCGCCGGGAGCAGAAAATCAATATTTTCGAAAGAAAAATATGTTTTGGATTGGCCTTTTTTCCGCACCGCCTCGGAATTCAATTTTCCGGCGCCGGCCGGCGCCGGAACCGGCCCGGGCGCTGGCCGGGGTGCTGGCCCAGGCGTTCGGCTCGAGCGCCGGCCCGGGTGCCGGAAGCGGCCCGGAAGGGGTTCCCGGGCGCCGGGAGCAGAAAATCAATATTTTCGAAAGAAATATATGTCTTGGAGTGGCGTTTTTTCGGCACCGCCTCGGAATTCAATTTTCCGGCGCCGGCCGGCGCCGGAAACCACGGCCCGTGCGCTGCCCGGGCGCCTGTCGCACTGCGGGTTGCTTTTGGGCTTCGAGCGCCGGCCCGTGTGCCAAACGGCCCGTAAGGGTTTTCCCTGGGCGCCGTGAGCAGGAAAATCTATATTTTGAAATAAAAATGGTGTCTTGGAGTTGGCGCTTTTTTCGCCACCGCCTCGAATTTCAATTTTCCGGCGCCGGCCGGCGCCGGAACCGGCCTGGGCGCTGGCCCGAGTGCTGGCCCAGGCGTTCGGCTCGAGCGCCGGCCCGGGTGCCGGAAGCGGCCCGGAAGGGGTTCCCGGGCGCCGGGAGCAGAAAATCAATATTTTCGAAAGAAAAATATGTCTTGGAGTGGCCTTTTTTTCGGCACCGCCTCGGAATTCAATTTTCCGGCGCCGGCCGGCGCCGGAACCGGCCCAGGCTGCCGTGCTCCTGTGTGGTCAGCCGTGCTCCTGAGGCGTCTACGGTGCTCTTTTGGGGTCTGCCGTACTCATTTGGGGTCTGCCGTGCTCCTGTGGTCGGCCGTGCTCAATTGGGGTCTGCCGCGCGCCTGTGAGATCTGCCGTGCTCCTGTTGGGGAAACGCCAGCGGCGTTCGGGGTACAACAAAAAGGCGCGTTTATGTTGTACCCGCGCGCGGTCTGCCGTGCTCCTGTGGGTTCCGCCGTGCTCCTGTGGCGTCTGCCGTGCTCCTGTGGCGTCTGTCGGGCTCCTGTGTGGTCTGCCGTGCTCCTTTGTGGTTTGCCGTGCTCCTGTGGAGTCTGCCGTGCTCCTGTGTGGTCTGCCGTGCTCTTGTGGTCTGCCGTGCTCATTTGGGATTTGCCGTGCTCATGTGGGGTCTGCCGTACTCCTGTGTGGTCTGCCGTGCTCCGGTGGTCTGCCGTGCTCCTTTTGGGTCTGCCTTGCTACTGTGGGGTCTGCCGTGCTCCTGTGTGGTCTGCCGTGCTCCTGTGGTTTGCCTTGCTCCTGTGTGGTCTGCCGTGCTCCTTTTGGGTCTGGTCTGCCGTGCTCCTGTGGGGTCTGCCGTGCTCCTGTGGGGTCTGCCGTGCTCTTGTGGGGTCTGCCGTGCTCTTGTGTGGTCTGCCGTGCTCCTTTGTGTTCTGCCGTGCTCCTGTGTGGTCTGCCGTGCTCCTGTGTGGCCTGCCGTGCTCTTGTGTGGTCTGCCGTGCTCCTGTTGGTCTGCCGTGCTCTTCTGTGGTCCGCCGTGTTCCTATGGGGTCTGCCGTTGTTCGGCCGTCTTGAGGGCACTCTTAGGGCATAGTCTGCCGTGCTCCTCGTCTTGGTCTGCCGTGCTCCTCGTCTTGGTCATCCTTTCCGTCGTCTTGAGGGCGCTCTTGGTGCCTGTCTGCCGTGCTCCTCGTCTTGGTCTGCCGTGCTCCTCTCGGTTCCTAAGCCTGGTCTGCCGTGCTCCTCGTCTTGGTCTGCCGTGCTCCTCTCGGTTCCTACGCGCGGTCTGCCGTGCTCCTGTGGGGAGCACGGCAGACCACAGGTGCCGTGCTCCTATGGGGTCTGCCGTTGTTCGGCCGTCTTGAGGGCACTCTTCATGCATAGTCTGCCGTGCTCCTCGTCTTGGTCTGCCGTGCTCCTCGTCTTGGTCATCCTTTCCGTCGTCTTGAGGGCGCTCTTGGTGCCTGGTCTGCCGTGCTCCTCGTCTTGGTCTGCCGTGCTCCTCTCGGTTCCTAAGCCTGGTCTGCCGTGCGCCTCGTCTTGGTCTGCCGTGCTCCTCTCGGTTCCTACTCGCGGTCTGCCGATGCTCCTGTAAGAGGAGACAGTGGGCTATAACACAGTGAAGCAGGCAGACCACACAGGAGCACGGCAGACCACACCTCGATTTTTCGAGGATGTCTCGAGCGAAATGGCCGTGGTCTGCCGTGCTCCACACGGGAGCACGGCAGACCACCTGCTCATTTTCTGAGGACGTCCCGAGCGAAAACGCCTTTTTTGACATAAAAGGTTCTAAACCACCTCTGTCGGCATCTCATTTTTACGAGGATGTCTCGAGCGAAACGCTCATTTTTCATGCATAACAAAAAATTTTGATATTTTTCAGCATCCCGATGTTTTGAGGATGTCTCGAGCGAAACCGTCATTTTTGACATACGACGTCTTAAACGATAGCCTCCAACACCTCGATTTTTCGAGGATGTCTCGAGCGAAATGGCCATTTTGGGGAACCTGACCGGACAAGAACGGGAAGCGTTCTTTTGTCCCCTGGGCTTATGAGATATTCCACGTTTTTAGTACGGCATACCACAGCAGTGCCACGTACCACTGCCGTGCTTCTTTGGTGTCTGCCGTGCTCCTGTGGAGTTTGCCGTGCGAACGTGTGGTCTGCCGTGCTCCTGTGTGGTTTGGCGTGCTCCTGTCTGGTCTGCCGTGCTCGTGTGTGGTTTGCCGTGCTCCTGTGTGGTCTGCCGTGCTCCCGTGGGGTCTGCCGTGTCCTGTGTGGTCTGCCGTGCTCCTTTGGGGTCTGCCGTGCTCCTGTGGTCTGCCTTGCTCCTGTGTAATCCTCCGTCCTCCTGTGGTCTGCCGTGCTCGTGCGTAGTCTGCCGTGCTCATGCGTGGTCTGCTGTAGTCCTGTAGGGTATGCCGTGCTCCTGTGGAGTTTGCCGTGATCCTGTCCGTTATGCCGTGCTCCGTTGTGTTGTGTGCGTTCTGCTGTACTTCAGTATGTTCCGCCGTGTTACTGTACAGTCTGCCATGCTCCTGTGCACACAGCCGCGCTCCTGTGCGATCTGTGTGTTCTGCCGCGCTCCTGCATCGTATGCGGTGCTCCGATATCTGGTACAGAATCTCACGAAGAGGCGCGATGCACAGAACAATGGTTTTTTTTTTTTTTTTTTTTTTTGAGATTCCGCCGTGTGCAATGCAAGGCGCAATTATGCATGTCACGGTGGCACCACGGAGCGCCAGTGGGTTTAAAGCATCACCACCGTATATAAAGCAGACATACCGTGCTAAGCGCGCGTTTCAATAACGTTCGCTCGAACTCAGAACGCGCGGCGAAGAGTAGGCGCTCCTACCGACGTCTTTGGGTCAAAAGCCTTACTCACACCAAATGCACTAAGATTTCGGACAGTCAGCAAAGTGCACTTGACAGCCCACATCGCAATCGCGCTATCCGCTCACCAGGGCAACCAGCGCCCGCCTTCAGTATTGTGAGGGTAAGGTAACACAGGAACAAAGTGGTTGCGATTCTCTCTGGCAACGGTGATCCGTCGAGGGGCAGATGGGTTCCCGAGAACGACGCCGCTTCCGTCGTAAGCGAGGTCCATCACGCGCAGACAGTAATGAGACTCATCGACATTCTGAGGCCCTGCACGCGCATGTTGCCCGATGCTCCGTAGCACGGCGGACCAGCGATCTGTACTCAAATAGTTCCGCGGGTAGACTTTCATGCAATTGCCCGTGCAGGCATCAGCGGTGGGAGAGCAGCCGACCCCGCACACGCGCGGGAATTCCACCTGCAAGCTTGTCCTGACAGCGTCCACGTCCGTTGCGATTTCAACACACTGCTCTAAAGAGTACACGAAGCAGTTGCAGTCATGGCCATCAGCGACACCCAAGTAATGATAACCTTCTCCAGGGATGTGCACAATCCGACGTCCCTCAGCATCTCTGCCTTCGCGCTGCCACTGAAATTGCGTACGGTGCCTCCTCCGACCTCGAAGATCGCGAAGAAACCTTTGCGTGTCGAGCATGTCATCCGCGTTCGGTGTCCACGCGAGCTGTCCGCGGTCTCGACCGAAATAAGGACATAGGGGGCTAGTGTTGTCGCGGTGGCAAGTCTTCATACAGCTCTGACATCCGTCGTCACGGTCTTCGCAGCAGCGGTGGCTGTACTGCAAACACGTGCCTGGGGGGGCAAGTGAGGAGTCAGCAGAGGCGAACCCGGCACTCTGCGCGTTGACGGAATCGTCGCGGCTGCCAAGGCACGTCGGAGAGAAGTTCCAGCACCGATGTCGACCACAGTAATGGCAGCCATTGCGCCTCTGAAATCCTGAGCACTCAGGGGAACCGGCAGCAACGATCTCGCCGAAACTGAGGCAGAATTCACAAGGTTTATCTTGGCAGAGAACACTTGTGCAATCTGTGTGACACATGCGGGAACACGAGCGACATCCAAACTCTTTGTCAATCGCGCAGACATGCGTGTATTCTGTGCAGATGTGGAGGCGCGGCTTTCTCATACTCTCCGCGGCAGCCTTGCGTCCCTCGTCGAGAGCCGGGCGCGGCGTAGATCTTGGGGGGCACACCCTGGCGCTCTTAGCTGGTCTCCCGGCAGCGCCTCCGTCGTCGACGACCCTTGCCATTTTATCCGTCCGTGCACTCTTAGCGGGTGGATAAAGTTCGCCGGAATAAGATTTGCCAGGGCCCACCGCAGTCTTCGCGCGGAGGCGTCTCCGAGATCCCTCGGCACGCGCAGGTGGTCCTGCAGGCTCGTCGTCAGAAGCATCGTGCACACCTGTGCTTGTTGACACTTGCTGCGAACAGGCGGCCTCCGGACGCTTCGCTCTCGCCGCGGCGACTGCCGCCGCCTGTTTTGGGCCACCGTTCCTTGCCAACACGCTGTTCCAGATCTCGGCGCGGATGCTGTCAGGCATGTGGAGGTCGTTCATGTTCTTCATACGTTGGATGAGCTCGCCCAACGCACACTCCTGTCAGCGAGCCACACGGGGGAGGGTGTTGGAGGTGAGTGCACGATATGTATGGCTATTGGTGGCTAATACCGTTTTTTATATGAAAAACTAAAGCTTCAAATACGTTTTGAACGGCTTGAGTCCTCCAGGTCCTTCAGCCTGTCCAACTCTCGTGTAAGGAAAGCAGGCGGCGGCCTTTCCAGCTCGTGTTTTTCGGCGGGACGAAGAATAAGCAGACCCTCTAACGATCTCGGCCGCGACAACATAACGTAACAGGCAAGCCAGTGGGTGTCCGCATCCATTGTCGGCGGCTTCTTCATGTCCACTATCGCCGCGTCGAACGTGCCGCCCTGTGCGCCGTAGACGATGATAGTGTCGGCGGGGAGAACTTTGAAAGTGGTACGGCGTACGCTGAATGTCTCCTCCTCCCAAGTCGCGCTTAAGTACGCACACGTGGGGCGCAGCTGAAACAATCCTTTGCGGTCCGTCGTGACTGGCATGTCGTCTGGGAAGTGTGACTCGTCCAACGTCCACGAGACATCCGCCGCCTGCAGCCACAACGATACTGGCATGCAGCGCAAGTGGACCACATTATCCTCCTCGTTCGGCTTTGGAAATGTCTCGCTCTCCGAGAAAACTATATGAAGAACTGTGCACACGCATCCTTTCATAATGCCGAGGCGCGGACAGTCCTCACGGGTACTGAAAAGACAAGATGAACACGGCAGACGCCAGCTCCTGTGGTGTCTGCCGTGCTCCTGTGGTCTGCCGTGCACCTGTGGGGTCTGCCGTGCTCCCGTGGGGTCTGCCGTGCTCCTGTGTGGTCTGCCGTGCTCCTGTGGTCTGCCGTGCTCCTGTGTGTCTGCCGTGCTCCTGTGTGGTCTGCCGTGCTCCTGTGTGATCTGCCGTGCTCCTGTGTGGTCTGCCGTGCTCCTGTGGTCTGCCGTCTTCCTATGGGGTCTGCCGTGCTCCTTTGGGGTCTTCCGTGCTCCTTTATGGTCTACCGGGCTCCTGTGTGGTCTGCTTTGCTTCGTGGAGTCTGCCGTGCTCCTGTGTGGTCTGCCGTGCTCCTGCGTGGTCTGCCGTGCTCCTTCTGTGGTCTGCCGTGCTCCTGTGGGGTCTGCCGTGCTCCTGCGTAGTCTGCCGTGCTCCTTTGAGGTCTGCCGTGTTCCTTTGGGGTCTGCCGTGCTCCTTTGGGGTCGTCCGTGTTCTTTTTGGTGTACTGGGCTCCTGTGTGGTCTGCTTTGCTCCTGTGGAGTCTGCCGTGCTCCTGTGCGGTCTGCCGTGCTCCTGTGTGGTCTGCCGTGCTCCTTTTGTAATCTGCCGTGCTCCATGTGGTCGGCCGTGCACCTGGTGGTCTCTGCGTGCTCCCTGGGGTCCTCGTGCCCGTGTGGTCTGGGCCGTGCTCCTGTGGTCTGCCGTGCTCCTGTGTGTCTGGCGTGCTCTGTGTGTGTCTGCCCTTGCTCCTGTGTTGATCTGCCGTGCTCCTGTGTGGTCTGGCCGTGCTCCTGTGGGCTGCTGCCGTCTTCCTATGGGTCTGCCGTGCTCTATTGGGTGCTTCCGTGGCTCCTTTACAATGGTCTAACCGGGCTCCTGTTTCCCGTTCTGCTTTTGCTCGTGGTGTCCTGCCCGTGGCTCCTGTGTGGGTCCGCCGGCTCCTGTGTGGTCTGCCCGTGCTCCTTTTGTGGTCTCCCGTGCTCCTGTGGGGTCTGCCGTGCTCCTGCGTGGTCTGCCGTGCTCCTTTGAGGTCTGCCGTGTTCCTTTGGGGTCTGCCGTGCTCCTTTGGGGTCATCCGTGTTTCTTTTTGGTCTACTGGGCTCCTGTGTGGTCTGCTTTGCTCCTGTGGAGTCTGCCGTGCTCCTGTGCGGTCTGCCGTGCTCCTGTGTGGTCTGCCGTGCTCCTTTTGTAATCTGCCGTGCTCCTGTGGGGTCCGCCGTGCTCCTGCGTGGTCTGCCGTGCTCCTTTGAAGTCTGCCGTGCTCATGTGGGGTCTGCCGTGCTCCTGTGTGGTCTGCCGTGCTCCTGTGAGGTCTTCCGTGCTCCTTTTGTGGTCTGCCGTGCTCCTGTTTGGTCTGCCGTGATCATGTGGGATCTGCCGTGCTCCTGTGTGGCCTGCCGTGCTCCTGAGGCGTCTGCCGTGTTCCTGTGGGTTCTGCACCCCGTCCTTCTCCTGGAACGTCAACCGCATCCCGACGTACAGTGGAAGTATGCCTGGCAAGCTTTGAGTGTCTCGGGGCGACGCTCTGCGCAAAAGCTCTTCCCTGACGTGTGGCATTTTGCGATCATCTTTCGAATGCACCGCCTCATCCCTGGCCTGTGCGATGAATAGCGGCTTATGCCCACAAGACGTAGCTGCCTTGGCGTTCACGAGCGAGCGATGCACGCGGATCTTGTGGCGATGAACAATGAACTGCCAGTCGTATTTACTGAAAGGAGAACTCCCCTCGGAAAGTCTCTGGTCGTTCCGCTCCATGATGCGATCCAGGTACATCTGCCAACACTCGGAAGAGATACCCTTGCCGTCTCGCATCTCCGCGAGTAACTTGCTGAGCTTACCCGGGGCGCGAATGTTCACGTCAAGGCACACGACATGCCGTACCCGTTGCCACAACTGAACCCCCTGAGCGGCATCGGCGAGCTTCTTTCGCTTCACGTCCTGATCCTTTGCGTCGGGGTTCTCAGGGGCCGCGTCCAGGGCGCCAGTCTCCTTCAGAGGAGTCGCTAAACTCTTCTGCGCGTCTCCTGGATCCACGGGGGGCAACTGCAAAAGTCTCCAGAAAGAATCATACCGAGGCCCCCGAAGGGTTTCCTGTCATCCTTCGCTTCCCTGATGCGGACCTCGGAGGCATGGAGCTGGTCACTGGAGACCATGGAGACTTCGTCAATGAAGCACGCGCGAGCTTTCTTCCAGCGTTGTCTGTGCTTCTCCAGCGCAGCAACGCTCAAACGGGCTTTCCGGTCCCTGACAGAAATGTTCCCGAACGGGAGCTTACACACAGCGTGTATGGTGTCGCCGCCGATGAGCCGGGCCGCCGAGTTGGATGGAGCACACTTTCGCACGGATTCGGCCCCCAAAAAATGAGAGACCAATGCCTCCGTAACGCGGAGCACCGCAGTTTTACCGGTGCCGCCAGGGCCCATGAGCGCGAGCTGAAAGCCGTCCGCCAAAGAGGAGCTCGAAGAGCACTGCGATCCGGACGGGTCGTCCAGGGACCATTCCCGATTCATCACGTCTTGCAGCCACAACGCATTCCACAGAAGCGCCCGCGCCTGCTTCACGTTGATACCGCCCACATCAGGGATGTCGAGAACCTTTTGGCTCAACAAGAACAGCGCAGCCTCTACAACAGACGTCGATGACTTACGGGCCAACAAGGGCACCTTGCGCTCAAGTGCTACGGGAATACTCGCCATCGCCGCGTCGATGCGTTGCTGTAGCACATCTGACTTCGTCTTCTCGACTTTCCTGACCATCTCGACATTATCCTCGCCCTCGTTGACGATCTTGAAAAATTTCTGCTGCACGTCAGAGACGATGAGCGACTTTCGTGCTGACAACGAGCACTCTTGGAACGCACCGTCGCCGTCAGCGGCAGCTGTGCGCCCCGAAACGCACTTCTTTTCCTCTTCGATAAAGCCACGGAGATATTTTGCCTCGTTGGATCTGCTTTTCGCCAGAGTATCCGAGTTGACCAGTTCGTTCAAGTCAATCTCCACGGTTCCGCAAAGCTGGCTGACTGGATCTGCTTCGCGACCCGACGCGCGAGGTACTGCCGCATCACTTGGGGCATCGTCCTCCATCGCAGCATCGCCGCGACTCTCGTCCGAATCGGACTCCATCAACATCTCCTCGTCGTCGGCCCTGCTCGGATCGGGGCCATCGATATCGGCAGCAGCGTCGGGATAACCACGGAGAGCGTCCCCTGTCGGCACACGATCAACAACCGATACGTGGCGCTTTGCGACGAGGTCGTAATTCCTCAGGCATTCACACACGCGACAAGCCCACCATTCCTTGCTGAGAGGTGGCGTATCACTACGTGCTCGAGAAGCGATGGACTCCTGAGTGCTGCGCCAATCCTCGAACTCATTCAAAAATGCGCCGTAGTACTCCGTAGGTATGTGCGTCCACGGCGCGGGCGGGGCGCGACGCAGCACGTCCTCCACTGTTCGGAAAGGTCGAAAGAGCAGTTGCACGTACACCGCGTACTTAACCTCGTCTTCTAATCTCTTAGCTTCGTCATCTCCGTCTTTCTTTGCCTCCGGGCACGGAGGGAGAAATCCGCGAAGAACAGGTATCCGCCACGCGATGCTCAAGCGGACGGTCACGTAGTACGCGTACTTGTATAGCTCAGGCCCGAGGGGGTGATGCTCCGAAGGATCTCCGCGCAGAGGCACTTTTTCGTGCTCCCGGCTGTATAGCTTTTCTGCAGAGAACTGACGCTCACCGTCGGCCGCGACGTGCCACGCCAGAGTGTTCACGGGGCGATGTCCGTCAGGGCGAGCTTGCCGAGCTTCGCAAGCCGCGAAGAAAAAGTACAATGGGAAATCCTCCAGCTCGTCGGGGCGGTAGAGGTAATCGTACTCCGTCAGGAACGGCCTTCGGTAGAGTTTCGTAGAGTACGGACGCGCGGCAGTGGAGGGTCCACTCGTCTCTGCACCGGTTGCGACCTCGCTCAACCTTTTCGAGATCAGCATGCTGAGGCCTGGCGTCAAGACGGTAACGAACTCGTGGCTAGAGTACAGGGTCGGCTCCTCAAGCAGGTAACTGAGCATCTCTGGAAACCCTTTGTGCATCCTGTTGTTCGTCGCCGACAACAGCCTGTGGAGAATCCGCTTCGCCTTCTCGTGCACGTTCTCAGGCTCGTCGCCGCGGCCAGCAGCCTCCTTCGCGTCTTGCTCTTTCTGATGGAGCGAGACTGCAAGAGTCAGCACGAGTCCCTCCGCGTGCGGCGCGGACTTGCTAGAGCATGACGAACAGTAAAACTCATTCGCCGCCTGCTGCTCTATCATTCCCGCTCTGGCGGTGGCAACCTCTGCCTCATCGGGCACGGCGTCTGGGCTGCTGCTCTTCAGAGCGCACAACCGCGGGAGCACTTGGATGTCGTGATTGCACTGCGGGCCGAGAATGATCGGGTAGGAAAGCTTGAAGTGCCACTGGTGCGTCGTCTCCAGAGCCGGCAACCCAACGTGTGGATACCCTAGAATCGGCGGAGGCCCAACGCCATCCCATCGAGGATGCAGCTGCAAGCCATGCTGTCGTTTGGCGACGAGGCGCCCCGTCTTCGGGTCCTCCACCTTCACGAGATGCCAATAGAACATGCGGCAAAAACCACGCTTTCCGAGACGCCCCTTGTGACAGACGGACGGCTTGCACACGTGGTTGCCCGTCTTGCGACTCCTTGAAAAAATCTCAACAACAGCGCGGCTGCCCCAGTCGCTACCGGACACGTTCTCGTCGCCGTGATACGAACCCACGAAGAAGGGATACTCAGGCACGCTCCTGGATAGAGCAGGCGGCACGTCGAGTCCGCGCGCCACAGTCTGCGCGAGGTTGCTCTCCTGAACGCGAGCGCTGCCGATCATGCTCCGCTGCTTCAGAGTCACCGGGAACAACGGCAGCCCGGCGGTGGTTCTCATCGCCACAGGAACGGCGAAATGATGCGCTACGGCTTCCTGGCTGCGGAACATGACTGAGGCGTGATAGTAGTAGAGACGCTTAAATTCGTCGAGGAAAGAGTTCTTCTTGAAGATATCGTCGGGATGCGAGAAGCCAAGAATCTGCACGAGCATGTGTATGTGCAGCGCCTTCCGCATCTGTTCCTCAACAACTCCGAGATAGGAGCGCACGTACCCGAATACACCGGGCACCTCGCTCGCCGCGATGCCATCCGGAGGCAGGTTCGAGGGTCCATCAGCGCAGTTGAATATATAGCGCATCACGTCTTTGACGGTCGAGTGGAAAACTTTCTGGGCATAGTAAGGGTCTTGCGCCACGCGACGGTGGAGAAGACGAGGGTGCTCTGCTTGAAATTCTTTCATCCAGTCCTCCGCCTCCTTGTCGCTCATGTTCAGGGAGAATCGCCTCTGCATCTCCGTGCCGTCCTGCACCAGTAGCACCGTCAGCGGACTGCGAATGTCGCGGGGATTCAGCGTAAAGAACAAAGTCGAGCAGCCCGAGTTTATCTGAAGAGCTCGGAAATTCCACCTGTACGAGTCCCGCTCTTCGGCAGATCCACGCACTTTCCGGGACACGGCCTGCATTTTTTCAGCGGCTGTGCGGACTGGTTGGGTCAACTTTTTATTCCTCAGAAGATCGCTCATGCCCGTCGCATCACCTCCCATCGCGATCGCGGCGGCAACCAAACCTTCCGCTGTGATCTCGTTCATCCTTTGCATCTCATCGGGAGTTATGCCCATGAAGCCGCCGCCGGGCGTCTCCCTCATGCACGCTTCCACCTTGCTCATCTGATCTCGACGCATAAAGATGTTGACCACGGATGCGACGAACTCCAGGTCCTTCCGCCAGTAATCACAATCTGCTCGTTTAAGTAAGCACTGGATCCACTTATTGGAAGACAAGAACGATACGGTACTATCCGCCGCTTTACGTTCTGGGCATGTTTCCTGACAATCTCCCCGAGGAAACAGCCGAACGAAGCAGGACGCCCAAAAGTTCGGCGTGCGAGCAGACAAGAACGTGGTCTCGTGCGTGATCTTCAAGGGCGCTCTGTCGTCAGTCTCCGACCGCGCCCACTCTTCCAAACGTTTTCGCATCTTCTCATTCGACAGCTTCTCCAGGTCTTCGATGGCCTGGGCCATGCTCACACCGTGCATTCTCTTCTTCTCGGCGCGAGCAGATAAGTCGGCGGGGTCTAGAGCGGCCAATTCCTCTTTAAACCGCTGTGCCGCCTTAAAGTTTTTGATGACCTGTGTCCACAGCTGCAGGGAGTCGACGTCTGCTAAACCGCCGTTAACGACGGCGGCGTTCTCCGCCTCTTCGGGCCCGTTCTCCTCCGTGTCGCGTTCACCTTCTTCCGTGCAGTCAGCTGGTCCTTTAGACTGCACCGAAGCTCTTGAGCCGCTGATCGACGTCGCCGAGTCGACGAGCTCGCGCGGAACGCCCGAGGATCCACCAACGCTCGTCGCGTACGCGTCCAGCAACTCCTCGATCGACTCGTGGAGTAAGCCAGAATCCGCACATGCGGCATGGTGTCGCGTGGCTTCCATGTGGTTCCAGCTGCTGGAGCACAACCAACGAAATGCTGCTCGAAGTCGCACCACGGAAACTTGCAAGTCAGGATGATGCCAGATACCGTCAGCGCGGCTTCCCACGAACTGGACGATCAGAGTGTGCGCCAGGGCCATCGGCGACAGTCCGATGGCAGTCAGAGCCGCGTCCGGGCTCTGCGGGTACGCAACAACGTTCTTCTGGTGATAGCGCGGCGCCTCGTCGGCACTCGTCCTGGCGAAAGACGCCCTGTCCAACAACACGCGCTTCACGCTGACGTACACCCTCGCCAGGTTGATCACCTTGCACTCGGTGTACGTTAAGTTCGTCAGCTCTTCCGGGTCAGGACCACGCCACATGCCATTCGCGAGAGCCTCGCTGGGCATGCGTACGCGCGGGCGGCACCGCCCGCGGCTGTCTGTGTGCGTGTTCGACAATGCTTCGGCGCACTCCTTGCACATGCTCACGCGAAGATCTCCGCCGCTGCCCTCGGGCGCATCCGTGCATACTGCGGACTTGTACAATACCCACCGATGATTCGGATCACCTGGGGTGCGCACAAGACAACATGACAACTTTCCCGGCTGACGTGGGTACGGGGGCCGAGCACGCCAGACAGCAGGAGCACGGCAGACGACTATAGCACGCAATCCACGGCAGCAGACATGATCACGGCACAGCAACACAGCTCGAGTGGGCATAAGAGCACGTCAGACCACAGGAGCAGGAGCAGGAGCACGCCAGACCACACAGGAGCACGGCAAACCACACACGAGCACGGCAGACCATACAGGAGCACGCCAAACCACACAGGAGCACGGCAGACCACACGTTCGCACGGCAAACTCCACAGGAGCACGGCAGACACCAAAGAAGCACGGCAGTGGTGTTGCTGGTTTGGTCCCCTCGGGATACCGCATTGACGTGTTGCTGGTTTGCCCCCCCCAGGATACCTTCTTGACGTGTTGCTGGTTTGTCCCCTCAGCACCTTCTTGACGTGTTGCTGGTTTGCCCCCTCAGGATGACTTCTTGGCGAGTGGCTGGTTTTGCCTCAGGGTAACTTATTGAAGTGTTGGTGGTCGACCACCTCAGCACCTTCTTGGCGTGTTGCTCGTTTGCCCCCCTCAGGATAACCTTTGACGTGTTGCTGGTTTGCCCCGTCAGGATAACTTCTTCACGTGTTGCTGGTTTGCCCCCCTCAGACTCTTTTGGACCTGTGGCTGGTTTGCCCCCTCAGGATAACTTCTTGACGTGTTGCTGGTTTGCCCCCCCCAGGATAACTTCTTGACGTGTTGCTGGTTTGCCCCCCAGGATAACTTCTTGACGTGTTGCTGGTTTGCCCCCCTGAGCACCTTCTTGACGTGTTGCTGGTTTGCCCCTTCGGGATAACTTATTGACGTGTTGCTGGTTTGCCCCCCAGGATAACTTCTTGACGTGGTGCTGATTGGTCCCCTGGGTAACTTCTTGACGTGTTGCTGGTTTGCCCCCCAGGAGCAAGGCAGACCACACAGGAGCACGGCAGACCACTTTGCGATTTTTTGAGGATGTCTCGAGCGAAATGGCCGTGGTCTGCCGTGCTCCACACGTCAGCACGGCAGACCACCTGCTCATTTTCGGAGGACGTCCCGAGCGAAAACGTCATTTTTGACATAAGAGGTTCTAAAACACCTCTATCGGCATCTCATTTTTTCGAGGATGTCTCGAGCGAAACGCTCATTTTTCATGCATAACAAAAATTTTTGATATTTTTCAACATCCCGATTTTTTGCACCGGAGCACGGGGGGCGCGGCAGACCACAGGAGCACCACGACAACAGAAGCTGGGACAACGAGAGAGAGCGCCACCTGGAGAGACAACGGAGTGCTCCCGCATGTCTCTCCTCAGATTGTCTTCCCAAAGGCGCACGCGGTCGACCCAGTTCTTTGCGTCCTCCACCTTCGTGAACCCGAGCTCGTGCGGCTCCCCGCGGCTGCACGCCTCCACGCTCTCTCGCGCTTCCTGGGCTCGCTCAGACACCTTGAAGAACTTTTTCAAATACTGTTCAATGCTGAGGAGCTTGTCGACCTGCTCGTACCACGTCTCCTTGTTTTCATTCCAGAACTCTTCGGACCACGATAACCACTCCGGGCACTTGTCGCTGCTCGACGATGGGATGTGAACTCGATTCAAGTCGCACTTGGGCGTCTTTCGACAGCAGACGGCACAGGCATCATGGACGTATCGTTCGTCCGTCTGCGCATTCTTGTACTGCGCCACACAAAACCTGCCCACCTGCGGACTGACCGCGTCCAGGCCCTCTGCGCGCGCCCGTTCCAGCACTGTCCTCCGGTACGTCTGGAGAATGTCTTCGCCGTCTCGTTGATGGAGATCATGCCTGCACTCCTCGAGCAGGTGCCGTCGCTTGTCGTCGTCGTCGGAGTCACCCCACGGTTGCTTGCAGAAGCGGCAATGGTTCGGGTCCAGGTACTCGGGCGTCTCCGCGTACTTCGGCAAGGACCCGGGCTCGGGCTTTGCCAGAGCGAGGAGTACCTGCAAAGCGGGTGCGGATCGGGCGACGTCGTCGTCGAGCCTCTGCGGTCGCGGCTCGTCGGCGAGGAACTTCCTGCTCTCGTCACGGACGAGGTCTGCGAGCCTCTCCTCCCCGAAGAATTTCTTGCAAAAGTGCTGATATACCCTGGCGTTCTGGGCTGGTCTGACACCGCATCCGATGCACATGGAGCCAGCTGCCTTCCAGCACACGTCGCACAGCGCCGCGCTCTTCTTGAAATTCGACGAGCACACAGAGCAGCTTCTCACGACTTTGGAGCAGCTCTCTGTTCCGCATTCGATCATGGACACCTGCAGCGGTTCCTTGGTGGCGGGGTCCTCGGTCCTGCAACAGAATGCGCACTCGGGGGAATCCCAATGTGTTTTACACAGGCCCGCCGCCCGCTGCTCTGGTGTGGTGCACTCAGGACACCACAGAGCGAGGTTGTCGCACATCTCGCACTGCTGGGTCTCCAGGGACGCCGGCGGCACACCGTGGCAGACGGCGCACGAGCGGGCAGCGAAACAGGCCCTGCAAGCTCGCCGATATATCACTGCAGTTCTCGCTCGCATCCGACCGCAATGCACGCAGCACCGACCGTCCTGGGCCCAGCACGACTGGCACTTCGCTTTCGATTGCCCGTTAGACATGCCAGAACACGCGCTGCACAACACCACTGATGCGTCGCAAGATTCGTTGCTACACTTCGACCGAGTCAAGGAGCCAGCAGGAGTCGGCGCAGCGCAGTGCGAACAAGGGATCGAAGATGTAAAGCACTCGGAGCACAGCTTCAGATTGCGTTCCTCAGGCGAAGTGTGCGTCGGACACGCCATGGCACATCTTTTTCCCGCGGCCTGCGGGTGCTTCTCGCGTGACTCGCAGGCCACGCACGGCGTTGGTTCGTCTTCCTCGTTGCACCAGGTACACTCAGGGCAGCTGCGAGACCGAGAACACGGCTTACACATGCCACCGCTGAGCTCGCGCTGCGCACCGCAGAATCGACAACATCCCTTTCTCTTCTCCTGCTTCTGGCGGTACAGAGTAGGATGCTTCTCCTTGTAGCAAGACTTGCAGTAACCGTCATAACCGGACTGAGCCTTCGGGGGCTCCTCACCACGGCGGGTCTTGTGATACCCTTTGCAATACTTGATCGTCTTAGCAGCACGCGCTGGACAAACAAGAGACCCACAGAACATCATATAGAACGCCAGTCGGAGCATGCCGAAAATAAACATCGGTAAGAATCGCCCCGAGGAGAACCTACTAGAAAGTTGGATCTGACAGGGCTAATAGAAGCACCTCCACCGCGCACACCCTGCCGCAGCTTTGCAACCACATTGAGCCCAATACAACATATGCCAACAACATAGAGCACGTGAGAGAGCGACCTTAATCGTCGAGGGCTATCAAGAGCACCCACGGCATTGCGCACTGGAAAAAAATTAAGGCGCGCTCCTGTGCTCTGCTATACTCCTGGCGTTGCCGTGCTGATTGGCCGTGTTGGTCTGGTGTGCTCCTGTGATACGCGGCGCCCCTGCGACCTGCACTGATCCTGAATGCTTTGCCGTGCTCCTGTGTGTTCTGCCGTGTTCCTGTGTGGCCTGCCGTGCTCTTGTGTGGTCTGCCGTGCTCCTGTTGGTCTGCCGTGCTCTTCTGTGGTCTGCCGTGCTCCTGTGGGTTCCGCCGTGCTCCTGTGGCGTCTGCCGTGCTCCTGTGTGGTCTGCCGTGCTCCTTTGTGGTCTGCCGTGCTCCTGTGTGGTCTGCCGTGCTCCTGTGTGGCCTGCCGTGATCTTGTGTGAGCTGTGAGCTGCGGGGCCAGTGAAGGCTAAAAGAAGCCCGAGGCCCACAGAGCCCGTTGGCCCCAGGGCCTCAAGGGCCAACCCTAGGGGCCCCAAGAGAGCCGCCAGGGAAAGGGCGCGAAGCGCCAAAAGCGCGAAGCGCACGATTTCAAAGAAATCAGGAAGCAGCGGGGCGGAGGCGCACATCCGCCTGACATCCACCTCACTGCATCAACAATGCGGGGCAGAAGACGCTGCCACACGCGCACGCCAAAAGGTGACGAGGGGCGAAAACAGCAGAAAGAGGAAAGTGATGCTGCATCACTCCCCTTCGTCACCTTCAGCGCGGCGGCGTCTCTTGCGCCTGTCTTCGCGCGCCGTCTCAGCTGCGGCTGACCACTCAAGGAGGCTCGCTTCGTCGAGCCCGTAGGCGCTCAGCCAAGCCTCCCTCGAGGTCCCCGAGGAGTCAGGCGCCAGGGGCTCAGCCTCCGCCTCACCTGCTGCCGCCGCGCCGCTGGGGGGCCCTCGGCCGGCGTCGGCGGCCACGCCGCCAGGTGCATCATCGGGGCGGACACCCAGCCACTCCAGGAAGCGCACCCTGGCGGCCATCGGCACAACGTCCTCCTTGCGCAAGCTGGGCACGGACGCTCCGACCCTCTTGCTGCCGCTGTGGGGCGTGCCAGCAGGGTGCCGCCCCTGCAACCAGCGCGCCTTCTGGTCTCTCCTGCCCTTGGGAAGCCCAGCCGACCCAGGGCACTGCTCCTTGAGCTTGGGCGCCGCACCTGATCGCCCGCCCAGCCGCGCGTACGCCCCGCAGTGGGTGCACGCCATCAGCTCCTGCTCGGCGGCTCCCTCCCCGCACTTGGCGTAGGCCAGGACGTGGCCGACGACGACGAAGGCCGTCGCCCCGAGGGAGACGCCACCAGCGCTCGCCGCCGAAGCCCACCCGTCGCTCGAACACGGGTCGGGAGGGCGGCTGCTGGCGGGCTCCACCACTGGCACTGCGAAGGATACGGCCGCCCGCTCGCTGCCCTCGGGGAGGCCCTCGCAGTCCTTGACCTCGATCCCCTGCCAGATGAGGGAGGCTTGCGCCACCCAGCACGAGAGCTCCCTCACCACCTCCATCGTGCCAAAGAACTCGCGCCTGGCAGCTGGGCTGGTACGGTGGAGCTCCGCCCCCGCCTTGGCCCAGCGGTCTGCATGTCCGTTGCCACGGAGGTCCGCCTCCGTGATCTTGCCATCCATCACGTCTCTGGCGGTGCAGTGGGCTGCGACCTTGGTCACCTTGAGCGTGTCCACGTCTAGCGACGCGTAGATCCCCTCCCAGAGGTGGGCGTTGGGCTTATTGGCTGCCGTCGCGTACTTCTTACCCAACGTGAGGCAGCTGACCGTGGACGCGCAGTCGATGAGGATCTCGTCAACGCTCGGGCCCAGGAAGCGAGACAGCATCCAGACCGCGAAGTCCTCGCCGTCCTTCGCCGTCTGGAACGGGCAGAGGTCCTGGCGCACGCTGCCGTACACCGCGCACTCCATGTTGCCGTCGGAGTCGCACTGCACGATGCTCCATCCCGCACGCCGCAGGCTCTCGTGCTCAGGGTCGAGCGCCGACCCATCCAGATAGAGCCGCCCCCCGAGAAGACCGTCGGCAGGGCGATTGCACCACATGACTGACATGGCGTCTGTCCTCGTGGCGGCCCTCGGTGGCTGAGGGAGCCAGCAGCGCGCGAAACATTCGCCCGCCTCCTCGCCACGGCCGCGTGCACGATGCGCACAGCGCCGAAGGCGGTCAGAGGTAGAGTCACGCCTGGCCCCCGCAAGGACAGGACACTCGAACAGCCTGTGCCAGAGGCTGCCGCGGGGGGCCTGACAGGCACAGCAGCGAGCGTGCTCCCTCTCTCCCGCCGAGTGCAGACGGGTCTGGGGCCAGTGGGCGTTGGAAAGGAAGCTCACCACCGCCGCTTTCTCCCTGTGGCTGAGCTTGCTGCCAGGCCCGAGGACCTCCGCGAAGGCCTCCCAGAACAGGGGCGACTGGGGGAGCGCCCCGTGGCCGAGGCGGGCCAGCTCCGACTTGTCCGACGCGCGCCGTGCCCCTGCAGCAGCCAGCAGGCCCAGCTCGCGCGGCCCCAACATGCGCAGGTCCAGGAGATGGCCGTCGTCGGTTGCGAGGCGGGCCCCGTGAACAAGCCTCCAGCCAACCCTGGAGAGCGAGAGGGCCAGGGCATCCACCGGCGTGCGGCAGTGCACCCAAGGGGCTGCTGCCCCAGCATGCCTCTGCACTGCCTCCTGCACGGCCGACTCGAACATGCGCAGCGGGACCTCCCCCGACTGGAGGAGACTGGCCGCCATCTGCACCGCGGCACGAAGCAGCGCGGGGCTCGGGTCGAGATCGGTGGACTTCATGACCTCCACCACTCTGAGTCTCAGCCCGAGCGAGGCGCCCTTAGGGAACTTCCCAGCTGAGCGTATCGCCGCCAGGCGCCACGTATGCAGCTCCCTATCAGGTACGCCAGTCACAGTGCGCCCCCACAGCATCGCCGCGGTGGGCCCAGCACGATGAACCATCTCGGTGACCGCGCCAGCTGAGCGAAGCACCCCTAGCCTGCGTCCTCGGCGAAGGCCGCTGACCGCACGCACAGCTCCTTCATGAACTCCACGACGAGTGATGTTGGCGTCGGTGCCGAGGTTCCTCGCCTGAAGTCCCCTCTTGAAGGTAAAGCCATGCTCCGCCCAAGCCTCGGAGAGCTCCTTGGCGAGCTGCGGCGACGAGGCCAAGAAGACCGACTTACTCTCGTTGAGTGGGAGGTGCTGCTCGCGCAGCTGTCGGACCACTTCCCGACTGGCGGCCACCATCTGCAGCTTCACGAGCCGAGCCGTGCCTACCGCCTGGAGGGAAATATCGTCGACAACATTCCTCGGCGTGACCAACGGGCACGTAGCCCCCGCTGCCAGGAGGGCTCCCAGAACTGGGAGCTTCGCAACCGCTGTCGCACACGCACACCCAGCCAGCACCGTTCCTGTGGTACCGAAGGCGGGGGAGGCCATGCCCGCCGCGAGGATCATCCTAGGGGCCTGGTAGGACGTGAGGAGGCCGCGCAGCAACCTGAGGTTGAACCCGAAACGTACCGCATTCGCCCAGAGAACGTCGTGCCGCACGTGCTCGTAGAACTTGCTGATGTCCAGGAAGAGGCTCGCGGCCTCGAACTGCAGGTTCGACTTCGCGAACCCCGCGAAACAGTTGTGTAGCCACCCAGCCCTCTCACAGTCCCGCCCATCACGTCCCCAGAAGAAGGGGAAGTTGTGGTCAGCCTCCCAGCGCGCACAGCACGGTTGGCGGAGGCGCGACCAGAGCCGCAGGACCAACGGCAGCAGCGCTATGGGCCTTACCCCACCGTCTGCCTTCGGAATGAAAACCATAAGGGAGACCTGCCCGTGGATCGATGCAGGGGCCTCGTCGTAGGCCGCCAGGATGTCCAGGATGCGCAGCTGCAGCGCCACTGGCAGAAGGAGGATCTGCCGAGGGTGCAGGGAGTCGCACCCGAGGCCCACAGAGGGGCTGTAGCGCTTGCAGGCTGCCTGGAGCTGCTCCAGCGAGATGGGGGGCAACTGCCACTCGCCCACATCCCAGCTGCTGGCCCCTGCGCCCGAGGCAAACCCGTCCTGGAGCCAAAGCTTCTGCCAGACCCTCGTGAGTTCGCCAATCGCTGCCATACCCACCAGCCTCCTGCCTGAGTCGGCATCCCTGACCGTCGGCGGGGGCGTCGCCTTCGAGAAGCGGTGGGCCAGGCGGCCGCCCTTTTCGACCGCTGTCTGGGCCCAGCTGCGCCAGGCCTGGGCGCTCAGAGCCGCATCGCGGCGCTGCGAAGCATAGAGCAGCCCTTGGAGGTCACGAACTGCCTCAGGACTGCCGCGGACGCCCGCCTGGTACACCAGGTCGCTCAACCGCTCAGGTGAAGCACCAGGAAGACCCTGACCGACCGAGTCGTCCGCCTCCTGCACCGCCTCCCGCAAGAGCTGCGCCCTGAGCTCGGCCTGGTGCTCATACCAGTCGGCATGCCGAGGGTGCCATCGGCCCGAGCTCTCCGCGCGCAGCCGCTGGAGGGCCACGTCGAGGCAACTCCTGAGGCGGTGCGTGAGGAGGCTGAACCTGAACCTGGCTTCCCGCCTGACAAGGGCGCTGAGCGGCTTGAGGGTCAGCCTCGGCCCCTCCCCTCTGCCGAGATGACGGGCCTGGTCAGCTTGGCCGATGCCGTGGATGCCGACCAGGGTGCCCTCTGCAGCAGCCGCCCACTCTCCGAAGGCGACGGAGAGGCTGGTCGGTCTGCCGTGCTCTTCTGTGGTCTGCCGTGATCCTATGGGGTCTGCCGTTGTTCGGCCGTCTTGAGGGCACTCTTAGGGCATAGTCTGCCGTGCTCCTCGTCTTGGTCTGCCGTGCTCCTCGTCTTGGTCATCCTTTCCGTCGTCTTGAGGGCGCTCTTGGTGCCTGGTCTGCCGTGCTCCTGTGGTCTGCCGTGCTCCTGTGTCGCGTCGTGCGGGGCCTATGAAGGCTAAAAGAAGCCCGAGGCCCACGGAGCCCATTGGCCCCAGGGCCTCAAGGGCCAGCCCTGGGGGCCCGAAAGGGGCCTCCGCAGGGGGGCGCGGAGCGCCAGACGCCCGCCAGGGCCAACGGGGGCGCCTAGGCCCCAGGGCCACGAGGGCGGGCAGTGCCGAGAGGCATCAGAAGCAGCGAAGCTGCACAGAAGAGCTCACGTACACATTCACATACAAGAAATGCGAATGCACGGAGCAAACGGAATTAGCGTCCGCACGCAAGGCAAGCAGCAGAAACGGAAAGCAACTGCTTGCCTCAATCATCGAGGGGGCCCCTTACGCCCCTCGGCATCTGGACGACCTGCAGGCGGCCTTCGAGGATACGCTCACGCTCCTCGGCAACTGGCCAGCCTGCAGTGCTGGGGCTGACGCCGAGAAAGCGGGCCTCGGCCGAGCTCAGGAGTGCCTCAACTCCCGTCTTGGGCCCAATGGCCACGCACAGCACCGCCGCCACCGAGAAATCGTCCAGGAAGTAAAACAAGCTCTCGCTGAACGCTAGGCGGGAGGCCTTCTGCGCCTCCTTCTGCTCGCCCCGAGCCTCCCGCGCGTTCATCGGCTTCGAGAGCACCTCCCGCTCGCCCTTGGGCTCGGTGCCCTCCTCCAGCGCGCCCGGCCGCTCGGACCGCGCCGCCAGGTCGCCCTTCTGCAAGACCAGCTGCTCGGAGGTCGCCTCCTGCGCGCACGGCCGCTGCGAGAGCACTTCCAGCTCGCCCCTGGCCTCGGCGCCCTCCTCGAGCGCGCCCTGCCGAACGGACAGCGCCGCCAGGTCGTCCTGCAGCTCGACCGTGGGCTCGGCGCCCTCCTCCAGCGCGCCCAGCCGCCCCGAGGGCGCCTCCAGCTCGACCGTGGGCTCGGCGCCCTCCGCGAGCGCGCCCTGCCGCTCGGACAACGCCGCCACGTCTCCCTTCGGCGAGACAAGCTGCTCCGAAAGCGCCTTCATCTCGGCCTCGGCCTCGGTAGAATCCCCCAGCGCGCAACGCCGCTGCGAGAGCTCCTGCATCTCGCCCCTAGGCTCCGCGCACTCCTCGAACGCGCCCTGCCGCTCGGACCCCGTCGCCGCGTCGCCCGCCAGCGAGCCAAGCTGCTCCGAGAGCGCCTCCAGTTCGGCCTTGGGCTCGGCGGTGTCCTCCAGCGCGCACAGCCGCTGCGGGAGCGCTTCCAGCTCGACCGTGAGCTCAGCGCCCTCCTCGAGCGCGCCCTTCCGCTCGGACAGCTTCGCCAGGTCGCCCTGCAGCAAGCCGAGCTGCTCCGAGAGCGCGGAGCTAAGCGGCGTGCGCCTCGCGTCGGCCGCCTCTGGCAGCTCACGTCGCGGCGGGGCCGGAGGGGAGGGCCGCGCGGGCACCTCGCACTCGCAGATCTCGACCTCGCACACGACGGCGGCCGCCGCCCCCCGGCCGAGCACGCCTCCAAGGCGCGGACCCGCCGCCGCCCAGGCCAAGCCAGCCCGCGGTGCCGCCGCAAACCCCGCTGCAGGCGCACGAGCCGCGTGCAAGGCCGTGTTCCGGCGGAATCTCACGGCCCCTGGCACGGGCCGGCCGCCAGAGGCCAGGATCAGGGCGGGCCGAGCGGCAGCCTCCCTGTCCTGCCACGAGCCAGGCTCGGCAGCAGGCACGCCACCCGTGAGGCCCGCGATGACCTCCCTGAGGCGCGCGACCTCCTTCTCCAGCTCGCCGGCGCGCGCACGGGCGTGCCGCACGGCCGCATCGGCCGCGGCACGGGCACGCCGCGCAGCCTCGCTGCGCTCGCCGCGCGAGCGGGGGAACCGCGGAGGGTCCCCTCCCGTCGCCATCGCTCCCAAGCACACGCTGCGCGCGCGCGCCCGAGCAGGCTAGAGCCAAAATGGCTACGGAGCCGTGCTCCTGTGGTTTGCCTTGCTCCTGTGTGGTCTGCCGTGCTCCTTTTGGGTCTGCTCTGCCGTGGTCCTGTGGGGTCTGCCGTGCTCCTGTGGGGTCTGCCGTGCTCTTGTGGGGTCTGCCGTGCTCTTGTGTGGTCTGCCGTGCTCCTTTGTGGTCTGCCGTGCTCCTGTGTGGTCTGCCGTGCTCCTGTGTGGCCTGCCGTGCTCTTGTGTGAGCTGTGAGCTGCGGGGCCAGTGAAGGCTAAAAGAAGCCCGAGGCCCACAGAGCCCGTTGGCCCCAGGGCCTCAAGGGCCAACCCTAGGGGCCCCAAGGGAGCCGCCAGGGGAAGGGCGCGAAGCGCCAAAAGCGCGAAGCGCACGATTTCAAAGAAATCAGAAAGCAGCGGGGCGGAGGCGCACATCCGCCTGACAGCCTCCACGCTGCATCAACAATGCGGGGCAGAAGACGCTGCCACCCGCGCACGCCAAAAGAGGTGACGAGGGGCGAATACAACAGAAAGAGGAAAGTGATGCTGCATCACTCCCCTTCGTCACCTTCAGCGCGACGGCGTCTCTTGCGCCTGTCTTCGCGCGCCGTCTCTGCTGCGGCTGACCACTCAAGGAGGCTCGCTTCGTCGAGCCCGTAGGCGCTCAGCCAAGCCTCCCTCGAGGTCCCCGAGGAGTCAGGGGGCGCCACCTGCTGCCGCCGCGCCGCTGGGGGGCCCTCGGCCGGCGTCGGCGGCCTCGCCGCCAGGTGCATCATCGGGGCGGACACCCAGCCACTCCAGGAAGCGCACCCTGGCGGCCATCGGCACAACGTCCTCCTTGCGCAAGCTGGGCACGGACGCTCCGACCCTCTTGCTGCCGCTGTGGGGCGTGCCAGCAGGGTGCCGCCCCTGCAACCAGCGCGCCTTCTGGTCTCTCCTGCCCTTGGGAAGCCCTGCCGACCCAGGGCACTGCTCCTTGAGCTTGGGCGCCGCACCTGATCGCCCGCCCAGCCGCGCGTACGCCCCGCAGTGGGTGCACGCCATCAGCTCCTGCTCGGCGGCTCCCTCCCCGCACTTGGCGTAGGCCAGGACGTGGCCGACGACGACGAAGGCCGTCGCCCCGAGGGAGACGCCACCAGCGCTCGCCGCCGATGCCCACCCGTCGCTCGAACACGGGTCGGGAGGGCGGCTGCTGGCGGGCTCCACCACTGGCACTGCGAAGGAAACGGCCGCCCGCTCGCTGCCCTCGGGGAGGCCCTCGCAGTCCTTGACCTCGATCCCCTGCCAGATGAGGGAGGCTTGCGCCACCCAGCACGAGAGCTCCCTCACCACCTCCATCGTGCCAAAGAACTCGCGCCTGGCAGCTGGGCTGGCACGGTGGAGCTCCGCCCCCGCCTTGGCCCAGCGGTCTGCATGTCCGTTGCCACGGAGGTCCGCCTCCGTGATCTTGCCATCCATCACGTCTCTGGCGGTGCAGTGGGCTGCGACCTTGGTCACCTTGAGCGTGTCCACGTCTAGCGACGAGTAGATCCCCTCCCAGAGGTGGGCGTTGGGCTTATTGGTGCCGTCGCGTACTTCTTACCCAACGTGAGGCAGCTGACCGTGGACGCGCAGTCGATGAGGATCTCGTCAACGCTCGGGCCCAGGAAGCGAGACAGCATCCAGACCGCGAAGTCCTCGCCGTCCTTCGCCGTCTGGAACGGGCAGAGGTCCTGGCGCACGCTGCCGTACACCGCGCACTCCATGTTGCCGTCGGAGTCGCACTGCACGATGCTCCATCCCGCACGCCGCAGGCTCTCGTGCTCAGGGTCGAGCGCCGACCCATCCAGATAGAGCCGCCCCCCGAGAAGACCGTCAGCAGGGCGATTGCACCACATGACTGACATGGCGTCTGTCCTCGTGGCGGCCCTCGGTGGCTGAGGGAGCCAGCAGCGCGCGAAACATTCGCCCGCCTCTTCGCCACGGCCGCGTGCACGATGCGCACAGCGCCGAAGGCGGTCAGAGGTAGAGTCACGCCTGGCCCCCGCAAGGACAGGACACTCGAACAGCCTGTGCCAGAGGCTGCCGCGGGGGGCCTGACAGGCACAGCAGCGAGCGTGCTCCCTCTCTCCCGCCGAGTGCAGACGGGTCTGGGGCCAGTGGGCGTTGGAAAGGAAGCTCACCACCGCCGCCTTCTCCCTGTGGCTGAGCTTGCTGCCAGGCCCGAGGACCTCCGCGAAGGCCTCCCAGAACAGGGGCGACTGGGGGAGCGCCCCGTGGCCGAGGCGGGCCAGCTCCGACTTGTCCGACGCGCGCCGTGCCCCTGCAGCAGCCAGCAGGCCCAGCTCACGCGGCCCCAACATTCGCAGGTCCAGGAGATGGCCGTCGTCGGTTGCGAGGCGGGCCCCGTGAACAAGCCTCCATCCAACCCTGGCGAGCGAGAGGGCCAGGGCCTCCACCGGCGTGCGGCAGTGCACCCAAGGGGCTGCTGCCCCCGCATGCCTCTGCACTGCCTCCTGCACGGCCGACTCGAACATGCGCAGCGGGACCTCCCCCGACTGGAGGAGACTGGCCGCCATCTGCACCGCGGCGCGAAGCAAAACCAAAAAAAAAACAAAAAAAAAACAAAGAAAAAAAAAAAAAAAAAACCGAAAATAACAAAACACAAAAAACAAGACAAAAAAGAAAAAGAAAAACAAAAAAAAAATCAAAAAAAAAAAAAAAACAAAAAAAAAAAAGCGCATAAAAACACAAACTCCAAAACAAAAAAAACAACAGAAAGCGCGGGGCTCGGGTCGAGGTCGGTGGACCTCATGACCTCCACCACTCTGAGTCTCAGCCCGAGCGAGGCGCCCTTAGGGAACTTCCCAGCTGAGCGTATCGCCGCCAGGCGCCACGAATGCAGCTCCCTATCAGGTACGCCAGTCACAGTGCGCCCCCACAGCATCGCCGCGGTGGGCCCAGCACGATGAACCATCTCGGTGACCGCGCCAGCTGAGCGAAGCACCCCTAGCCTGCGTCCTCGGCGGAGGCCGCTGACCGCACGCACCGCTCCTTCATGAACGCCACGACGAGTGATGTTGGCGTCGGTGCCGAGGTTCCTCGCCTGAAGTCCCCTCTTGAAGTTAAAGCCATGCTCCGCCCAAGCCTCGGAGAGCTCCTTGGCGAGCTGCGGCGACGAGGCCAAGAATACCGACTTGCTCTCGTTGAGTGGGAGGTGCTGCTCGCGCAGCTGTCGGACCACTTCCCGACTGGCGGCCACCATCTGCAGCTTCACGAGCCGAGCCGCGCCGACCGCCTGGAGAGAAATATCGTCGACAACATTCCTCGGCGTGACCAACGGGCTCGTCCAACGGGCTGGTACCCCCCCCCTCTGCCATGGAAGAGGAGGGAGAAGAGAGGAGGGGGAGTGGGGGGGGGGGGTCTCCGCGTGCTTCCCCAGGACTGGATCTCTGGGATCTTCGCAACTGCTGTCGCACTGGTCGCCATGCGCACACCCGCCAGCACCGTTCCTGTAGTACCGAAGGCGGGGGAGGCCATGCCCGCCGCGAGGATCATCCTAGGGGCCTGGTAGGACGTGAGGAGGCCGCGCAGCAACCTGAGGTTGAACCCGAAACGTACCGCATTCGCCCAGAGAACGTCGTGGCGCACGTGCTCGTAGAACTTGCTGATGTCCAGGAAGAGGCTCGCGGCCTCGAACTGCAGGTTCGACTTCGCGAACCCCGCGAAACAGTTGTGCAACCAACCAGCCCTCTCACAGTCCCGCCCATCACGTCCCCAGAAGAAGGGGAAGTTGTGGTCCGCCTCCCAGCGCGCACAGCACGGTTGGCGGAGGCGCGACCAGAGCCGCAGGACCAACGGCAGCAGCGCTATGGGCCTTACCCCACCGTCCGCCTTCGGAATGAACACCATCAGGGAGACCTGCCCGTGGATCGACGCAGGGGCCTCGTCGTAGGCCGCCAGGATGTCCAGGATGCGCAGCTGCAGCGCCACTGGCAGAAGGAGGATCTGCCGAGGGTGCAGGGAGTCGCACCCGAGGCCCACAGAGGGGCTGTAGCGCTTGCAGGCTGCCTGGAGCTGCTCCAGCGAGATGGGGGGCAACTGCCACTCGCCCACGTCCCAGCTGCTGGCCCCTGCGCCCGAGGCAAACCCGTCCTGGAGCCAAAGCTTCTGCCAGACCCTCGTGAGTTCGCCAATCGCTGCCATACCCACCAGCCTCCTGCCCGAGTCGGCATCCCTGACCGTCGGCGGGGGCGTCGCCTTCGAGAAGCGGTGGGCCAGGCGGCCGCCCTTCTCGACCGCTGTCTGGGCCCAGCTGCGCCAGGCCTGGGCGCTCTGAGCCGCATCGCGGCGCTGCGAAGCATAGAGCAGCCCTTGGAGGTCCCGAACTGCCTCAGGACTGCCGCGGACGCCCGCCTGGTACACCAGGTCGCTCCACCGCTCAGGCGCAGCACCAGGAAGACCCTGACCGACCGAGTCGTCCGCATCCTGCACCGCCTCCAGCAAGAGCTGCGCCCTGAGCTCGGCCTGGTGCTCGTACCAGTCCGCATGCTGAGGGTGCCATCGGCCCGTGCTCTCCGCGCGCATCCGCTGGAGGGCCACGTCGAGGCAACTCCTTAGGCGGTGCGTGAGGAGGCTGAACCTGAACCTGGCTTCGCGCCTGACAAGGGCGCTGAGCGGCTTGAGGGTCAGCCTCGGCCCCTCTCCTCTGCCGAGATGACGGGCCAGGTCAGCTTGGCCGATGCCGTGGATGCCGACCAGGGCGCCCTCTGCAGCAGCCGCCCACTCTCCGAAGGCGACGGAGAGGCTGGTCGGAGCAGAGCCCACGTCCCAGGACCACGAGACCTCCCTGGACGTGACCTGCCCCTTCTTGCTGAACGAGTAACGCACAATCTCCGCGTCCTCGTGTGCCCGAAGGAGCTCAGGGGCTACCTCGGGGAAGCGGGCGGGCCTGGACGGAACCTCGACCAACGCATCAGCCCGCACATCCTGAAGGCGAAGTAGGACAGGGCGATGAGGGTGCAGACCAAAGCCCTCGAGCGTGGTGGCACAGGAGGCCGTGCATGCAGCCAACGCCGCAGACGCCACGAACCAGTCGTAGAGGTGGTCACAGCCCTCGGCATGGCACGTCGCCTCCGTGGGCCCCAGGACGTGCCCCCGCACTGCCGCGGGCCAGCCCAACTCCTCCAGGGGCTCGGGCTCCATGTTGAAGTCCGCTTGGAGGACCTACGGGATGTCTGCATCGAAGCCCGTCACCTCCGAGATGGCCGAAAACAAGTCGAGGTTGATGCCACGGGGGCCCAGAGAGTGCTGAAAATAACCAGCAAGCACCAGAAGCCGAAGGCCCGAAGCTGCGGCAATCTCCACTCCGATGAGGCGGTGCCGCAGAGCCGAGGGCAGCGGGGCTGCAGACTCGTCGGCCTGCAAGCCGTCCCGCACTAGGACCGCCACGCCGCCTGAGGTCGCCAGGGGCCCCTGCTTCTCCGTCAACACTGCCGCATGGAGGAAGGCCACGTACCCTAGGCCCCGAGCCTGAGCCGCCGCACTGGGCAGGCGCTCATGCGGGAGCCTCGTCTCCTGCAGCGCCACGACGTCGGGCCAGTAGTCGTGCGCCTTGAAGAAGGCCTCGATGACCTCAATGCTCCTGCTCCAAGTATTGCCATTGCAGCCGAGCAAGACGAGGCCAGCTCGGAGCTGCTGGCCTCCTGCCCTGTCACCAGGCGGCGCCTTGCCGATGACGGCAGCCTCGCGAGCCGCACGCTCCTCAACGCCAGGCTCCATGTCCGCCGAGCCCCTGGTCGCGGGGCCCTCCGCCCCCACCAGGACTGGAGGGGGGACCTGGCCCCGCGCTCCAGCGCTCCTAGACGGCGTCGGCGGGCAGCTCGCCTGCACGGGAGGTGGCCACCGCTGGGGGGGGGGGCCGTCCCTCCGCCCCTCCGGTAGCGAGCGGGGGGTGCGCTTGCCCTTCACCAACGGGACCGAGAGCTGCGACGTCGTGGGGCTGAATCCCACCGCTCTCGGCCCCTGACTGGCCGTCGGGGGGCCACCTCGGTGGTCCCGACCGCGCCAGCTGGCTACTTCGGGCAAGGGCCTTGGGCGCCGCCCGCCGCCTGCGAGGGGCTCTGACGCGCCAGCGGCCGTCGCAGCGCCGCCTCCACCTGTCCCAGCAGCTGGGCCCCCGAGCTGTGGAGGCTTGCCACACCAGCCCTCCTGCGTCACCCACGGCGCGGCCCGTACCCTGCAGCAGGAGCCACGGCAGCAGCCGCAGCCACCAAGGGGTCGCCGTCCGAGATGGCCGCCCCTTGCTCTGCGAGGGCCTTGGCGAGGCAGGGCTCCACCTGGGGCCACGCACCCAGAGTCGCTCCGTGCTGGCCACGGGCCACTGCGGGCCCGTAGGGTCCTTCCGCAGACCTGGCCCGTGGGGCGGGCGGCCCAGCCGCGGACTGGCCTGCCCGCGGGCCTCCAGGGGCGGGGGCGGCCACGGGCCCACCTGAGGACACGATGTCAAGCGGCATGTCATCGTCCTCAGTCGCGAGGCCGTCGTCGCCAACGCTGTCGCCCCAGCGCTTCCTGGCCGAGCTGCTGCGGGGTCTGAGCACGTCAGCGACCGCTTCCTTCTGCGTGTTGAGAATGTCGACGATCTCGGAGAACCTGGGGGGCAACTCAGCCCCGTGCTGCTTGAGGAGGTCCGACAGGGCCCCAACCTGCGTGAGCAGCCCCTGGACAGCGTCCCCGAGCGGGCTCGGCACACCACCGACTGCCGCGTTGGCCCTCTGGATCGCCTGCTGCGTGACCTTGGCCTTGGTCTCTTCCAGCTCAGCAATCTGCCCAGTAACTTCATCAACTCCCAACTCGGCCGCAGACAGCTGCTCCTGCTTCTCCGCGATGAGGTCACGCAGCTCAGCCGCCTGCAGCTGGAGCTTCTCCCTCTTGGTGCGGGCATTGGCCAGCTGGCGCTCGACCTTCTGGATGGCGTTGGCCTCGATGTGGAAGACCGAGTGGGGCGGGCGCCCCGTACGCTGGGCCTCCTGGGCCGCCTGCTCGAGCGCGGCGACCTGGTCCCTGCCCTGCTGGAGGGCCTTCTCCGCCTCACGCTGGAAGCCCTCTGAGAGCCCGAGCTCCGCGGTCGCCTGGAGCTTGTCGACCCGCTCCTTGGCCGCCACGAGCTGCGCCTGGAGCTCATCGTACTGAGACTTGGCCTCTCCCAAGGAACGTCCACGCCGTGTCCTGCTGTTGGGGGCGCTGCTGGGTGCCGTGCTTCCTGAGAGGGCCCGCTGAGAGGCGGAGCGCCTCGCAGCGCGCTGGTCAGCTCTTCCCCTGGGCTGCTGCACGAACCCGTCGGCGTCCACCCGAGGGGAGACCTTGTCGGAGCGGTACTCCTTCGTCCATGGGGGGGCACAGGTGCCACACGCCTTGCACGTCCAACGCTTGTCGCACCAATTCCAAGCGTTGCAGCCACGCTTAGCACACAACCAGTAAGCCCTCCGAGCGGGCCCCGAGGCAACCTCCGACATGGCGGCTCACCGAGGGACTGGCCGCAGCTTGGCCGAGACACTCGGCCCTGCAGGAACGAAGAAGAACAAAATTGGCGAAGCTTCTGGCTCGCGGCAGAGCGCCCCTCGCGCTAAGAACGCCCGACGGACTCGCGGTCGTCGGGTGCGCCATGGCCTTGAGCCAAAATGGCTACGGGCCGTGCTCTTGTGTGGTCTGCCGTGCTCCTGTTGGTCTGCCGTGCTCTTCTGTGGTCTGCCGTGCTCCTATGGGGTCTGCCGTTGTTCGGCCGTCTTGAGGGCACTCTTAGGGAATAGTCTGCCGTGCTCCTCGTCTTGGTCTGCCGTGCTCCTCGTCTTGGTCATCCTTTCCGTCGTCTTGAGGGCGCTCTTGGTGCCTGGTCCGCCGTGCTCCTCGTCTTGGTCTGCCGTGCTCCTCTCGGTTCCTACGCGCGGTCTGCCGTGCTCCTGTAAGGAGCACGGCAGACCACAGGAGCAAGGCAGACCACACAGGAGCACGGCAGACCACACCTCGATTTTTTGAGGATGTCTCGAGCGAAATGGCCGTGGTCTGCCGTGCTCCACACGGGAGCACGGCAGACCACCTGCTCATTTTCTGAGGACGTCCCGAGCGAAAACGTCTTTTTTGACATAAAAGGTTCTAAAACACCTCTGTCGGCATCTCATTTTTTCGAGGATGTCTCGAGCGAAACGCTCATTTTTCATGCATAACAAAAATTTTTGATATTTTTCAACATCCCGATTTTTTGAGGATGTCTCGAGCGAAACCGTCATTTTTGACATAAGACGTCTTAAACGATAGCCTCCAACACCTCGATTTTTCGAGGATGTCTCGAGCGAAATGGCCATTTTGGGGAACCTGACCGGACAAGAACGGGAAGCGTCCTTTTGTCCCCTGGGCTTATGAGATATTCCACGTTTTTAGTACGGCATACCACAGCAGTGCCACGTACCACTGCCGTGCTCCTTTGGGGTCTGCCGTGCTCCTGTGGAGTTTGCCGTGCGAACGTGTGGTCTGCCGTGCTCCTGTGTGGTCTGGCGTGCTCCTGTATGGTCTGCCGTGCTCTTGTGTGGTTTGCCGTGCTCCTGTGTGGTCTGCCGTGCTCCCGTGGGGTCTGCCGTGTCCTGTGTGGTCTGCCGTGCTCCTGTGTGGTCTGCCGTGCTCCTGTGTGGTCTGCCGTGCTCCTTCTTGGTCTGCCGTGCTCATGTGGGGTCTGCCGTGCTCCTGTGCGGTCTGCCGTGCGAACGTGTGGACTGCCGTGCTCATTTGGGGTCTGCCTTGCTCCTTTGTGGTTTGCCGCGCTCCTGTGTGGTCTGCCGTGCTCCTGTGTGGTCAGCCGTGCTCCTGAGGCGTCTACGGTGCTCTTTTGGGGTCTGCCGTACTCATTTGGGGTCTGCCGTGCTCCTGTGGTCGGCCGTGCTCATTTGGGGTCTGCCGCGCGCCTGTGAGATCTGCCGTGCTCCTGTTGGGGAAACGCCAGCGGCGTTCGGGGTACAACAAAAAGGCGCGTTTATGTTGTACCCGCGCGCGGTCTGCCGTGCTCCTGTGGGTTCCGCCGTGCTCCTGTGGCGTCTGCCGTGCTCCTGTGGCGTCTGCCGGGCTCCTGTGTGGTCTGCCGTGCTCCTTTGTGGTCTGCCGTGCTCCTGTGGAGTCTGCCGTGCTCCTGTGTGGTCTGCCGTGCTCTTGTGGTCTGCCGTGCTCATTTGGGATTTGCCGTGCTCACGTGGGGTCTGCCGTACTCCTGTGTGTGTGTGTGGTGGGCCTCTAAAGGCTGGAAAAAAGGAGAGGTCCACTGAGGACCAAGCCCGAGGCTCTCGGGAGCCTCCAGGGCCAGCAGGAGGGGGCCGCTTCGGGCCGCCCTCCCCGAGGGGCCGCTTCGGGCGAACCTCCAGCACACCCTCACGAGGGGCCGCTACGGGCCCCCCCGAGGGCAGGCCGCCAGGGCCAACGGGGGCGCCTAGGCCCCAGGGCCACGAGGGCGGGCGGTGCCGAGAGGCATGCAGAAGCAGCGAAGCTGCACCGAAGATCACGCTGAAGAAAAAGGACTTCAAAGATCAACGAGTGCCACACGATGCCCACGTGCACATACAAAAATGCGAATGCAAGCGGGAGAGTGGAAGCCAAGCAGAGGACGGAGGAAGGACTCACTCACAGACCTCGTGGCTCCAGAGACAACAGCTTACTGCCCTCCGCACAATTTGATAAGACGATCGAGCTCTCTGGCACGCTCAACGGACATCCCTGGCGGAAGGGCGTCAACCAGACGGGACTCATCCGCGAATCGCGCACGAAGTTGGTGCGGCCTCCGCATGGGAGGAACCGTGAGGCCAAAGGAGTCGCCTTCGATCATGTGCATCAGGTCAACAGCTTTGGCTTGGCGCGTCCAAGCGGGATCCAGAAACCCTGGCACGCTCCCCCGCCGAAGGATACCACGCATGCCCGAGCAACAGCCAATATCGAGCACGCACGGGGCATCTGCGAAGCGGACCCTCCGCAGCAGCGGCGGCGCCACAGCGCCTGCGGCACGCCCCGACATCTGGCACTCGGCCCGCAAGAGATCGTCAGGCAGCGGCGGCGGCGGAGCGGCAGATCCAGCAGCACCGCTCTCCTGCACCGTCGCAGCACCTGTGGTGAGCCAAACGCGGGCAACGACGGCCCTCGCACGCCACCAGTCCCCTGCCCCGACCTCGCAGCGGCCCCAGCCGCCACCGCCCCCGCTGAAGAGGGCCTGCGGGAAGGCGGCGAGGTACGCGGCGGCTGCTGCAGCAGTACCGGCATGGTCGGCACCTGGCGGCTCGCCGACCGAGCACGAGGTGTCCGCGTCGGCCTCACCGTCCAGGGTAACGTCGTCGACGTCGGAGCCGTCGCAAGACGCGCCTGGCACATCAGCAGTGGCACCTCCGTCAGCAGCAGTAGCGGGAGGCAGCGGCGCACGGCCTGCAGTACCTCCAGGGCTCACATCATCCGCCTGCACAATACCCACAATACCAGCGGCGGCACGGCAGGAAGAGTACAGAACTGCTCCACAAGAGCACAAAACGCCTTCGTCGCTCCGTCGCTGGCTGACGCTGCCCGACAGCAGGAAAGGCTCAGCAGACGACCTCAGCGGCGTGCGTCCCGTGCCGACCTCCTCGGTGCCGCTCATCACCACTCCGCCGTCGTCCCAGCGTCCCGGGGGCCGAAGCGGCCAGAAGAGGTCGGCATCGCGCCGCAGCGTGTCCACGTACTCGCTAGGCTCCACGTGGCCCTCGCTCTCCGCGCGCACGGCGGCGCGGGCAGCGGAATCCGCCAGAAGGGCGGCCTCGACGTCAGCGACGTGCGAGACCGCCGAGCCAGTCGGGAAATCCCTCGACCCAGACAGGAGCGACCGCGGGCGCGGGAGCCGCGGGCCGCGCTGGGCGATCCGCCAGGCGCGCCGCGGAGCTCCAGGCCGCGGGAGGTCCTGCGCGTGGCAGCCGACGCTCCGCTCTAGTATCCTGCCCTCCTGTAGCTGCTCGCCCTTCTCCTGCGCGATAAGCACGGGCGCAACGAGGGCCAGGCGGCGCAGGATGCTCGGAGGCGCCTCGGCCAGGCCCTGCAGCTCCAGGAGCTGCGCTGCCTGCCTCTGCGCCAATCTCTCACGTGAGAGGGCGGCCCAACGCTGAGCCTGGCGGCGCTCGCGCGGCGCCCGCCGTTGCCCTCCAGACAGCCGAACATCTGGCCGTCTCCCCGTCGCCATCGAACTCGAGCCCGCGCGCGCGCGCGCCCGACCTGGCTTGAGCCAAAATGGCTACGGACCGTACTCCTGTGTGGTCTGCCGTGCTCCGGTGGTCTGCCGTGCTCCTTTGGGGTCTGCCTTGCTACTGTGGGGTCTGCCGTGCTCCTGTGTGGTCTGCCGTGCTCCTGTGGTTTGCCTTGCTCCTGTGTGGTCTGCCGTGCTCCTTTAGGGTCTGCTCTGCCGTGCTCCTGTGGGGTCTGCCGTGCTCCTGTGGGGTCTGCCGTGCTCTTGTGGGGTCTGCCGTGCTCTTGTGTGGTCTGCCGTGCTCCTTTGTAGTCTGCCGTGCTCCTGTGTGGTCTGCCATGCTCCTGTGTGGCCTGCCGTGCTGTTGTGTGTCGTGTCGTGCGGGGCCTATGAAGGCTAAAAGAAGCCCGAGGCCCACGGAGCGCAGTGGCCCCAGGGCCTCAAGGGCCAGCCCTGGGGGCCCGAGAGGGGCCTCCGCAGGGAGGGAGGCGCGGAGCGCCAGACGCGCGAAGCGCAAGATTTCAGAGAAATCAAGAAGGCAGCAGAGGCAGCGGCGCGTACGCACGCCCAACATGCCCCCAACGCTGCGAGTGCGACAAGGCCAGAAGAGCTGCCTCACGCACAGAAAGGAAAAGGATGACGGGGGGCGGACACAACAGAAGGGAGGAAGATGCTGCATCGCACCCCACCGTCACCGTCGGCGCGGCGGCGCCTCTTGCGCCTGCCCACGCGTGCCGACTCAGCCGCGGCTGACCGCTCATGGAGGCTCGCCTCCCAAGGCCGTAGGCGCAAGCTAGTCCTCACCCGTGGCCCCCGCGGGGCCAGGCGCCAGCGGCTCCGCCGCCGCCTCTGCAGCCGCCGCCGCGCCGCTGGGGGGCCCACTGCCGTCGCCAGCGGCCTGCCGCAAGGGGCGTGCACGGGGCGGGCCCCCAGCCACTGAAGGAAGCGCACCCGCGCCAACGGCACCACTTCCTCCTTGCGAAGGCAGGGTGCAGCCGAGCCGACCCCCTTGCTGCCGCAGTGGGGCGTGCCAGGGGAGGCCGACATCAACCACTTCTTCGTCGCCTCCTGCGTCCCGCATTCCACGGCAATGGGCCGATGGGCGCTCTGAGCGGGCCAATGGGCGGGGGCTGCCCTTCCCGCTGCAGCTCGGCCATCCACGTCCGCAGGCAGACGTATTCGTAGCGCCGTATGCAGTCCGACACGATCATCTGCGACCGCGTCAGCGTGTAGCGCCACCTGTAGTAGGCCCTCCTCGCAGGCATGCCAGTCCCCCAGGCCCGCTCGCAGATCTCCTCGGCTAACTCCTCGGCCGTCCTCCCACGCGCCCGCAGCCTGGAGGCGAAGCGCGGCTGGGACAGGATCTGCGTGACGTAGCCGACGCAGTGGTCCATCCACTCGCTGTAGCCTTCCATCGTTTCGCCAACCTCGGGGGTCTGGGTCCAGAAGCGCGCCCATACAGCGAGCTGCCGCTCAAGCCTGGGCGCGATGCTGCGCCTCGGCTGCGCTGGCTCGGGCCGAGCCGCCGCAGCGCCAGGCCATAGCTCCTTGAGCTTGGGCGCCGCACCTCTGCTCCCGCCAGGCCTCGCATAAGCCCCGCCGTGGGTGCCCGCCATCAGCTCCAGCTTGGCCGCGCCGACTCCGCACCTGTCGAAGGCAATCCACTGCCAGATGAGGGAGACTTGCGCCTCCCCGCCAGAAAGCTCAATCACCACTTCCATCGTGCCGAAGAGCCCGCGCCTGGCCACCGCACTGGCTCGGTGCCGCTCCGCACCTGCCTTGGCCCAGCTGTCGGCAAGGCCGTTGCCGCTGAGGTGGGCCTCCGTGACCTTGCTGTCCAGCACGCCACAGGCGGTACAGTGAGCTGCAGCCGTGGTCGCCTTGAGCGTGTCCACGTCCAGCGAGGCGTAGATCCCCTCCCAGAGAGGGGCATTGGGCCTGCTGGCTGCCGTTGCGTGCCTCTTGCCCAACGTGAGACAGCTGACCGTAGACGCACAGCCGATGAGGATCTCCTCCACACGCGGGCCCAGGAAGCGAGCAGACATCCTGGAGGCGAAGCAGGACGGGGCGATGAGGGTGCGCACCGAAGCCCTCGCGCGCGGTGGCGCAGGAGGCCGCGCTGGCTGCCAACGCCGATGAAGCCTCGAACCAATCGGAGAGGAGGTCGCCGCCCTCGGCATAGCACGTCGCCTCCGAGGGCTCCAGGAAGTGTCCCCGCACCGCCACTGCCACCCCAACTCCACGAGGGGCTCAGGCTCCACGTTGAAGACGGCTTGGAGGACCCGCAGGATGTCGGCAGAGAGGCCCGTCACCTCCGAGAAGGCCGAAAACAGGACCAGGTCGGAGACTCGCGGGCCCGCAGGGTGCTGGACATACTCAGAGACCGCCAGGGACTGCGGGCCCGAGGCTGAGGCTACCTCCACACAGCGAATGCGGTGCCGCAAGGCGGAGGGCAGCGAGAACTCTGACTCGGCGGCCTGCACGCCGTCTCGCACAAGGACCGCCGCCCCGCCTGAGGTCGCCTGGGGCCCCTGGTTGACCGACAGCGCTGCCTCGGGGAGGACTGCCACGTAGCCCAGGCCGCGGGCCTGAGCCGCTGCACTGGGCAGGCGCACATGCGATAGCCTCGTCTCCTGCCGCGCCACCACGTCGAGCCAGTAGTAGCACGTCTTGGAGAAGGCCTCTATGACCTCGATGCTCCTGCTCCAAGTGTTGCCATTGCAGCCGAGGAGGACAAGGCCAGCTCGTAGCTGCTGGCCTCCCCCCCTGTCCACCATCGGCGCCTTGCCCATGACGGCTGCCACGCGGACTGCACGCTGCCCAGCGCACGACACAGAGGACGCCGAGCCCCTGGTCGCGGGACCCTCCGCCCCCACTAGGACTGGAGGGGGAACCTGGCCCCACGCTCCAGCGCTCCTCATCGGCGAGGGCGGGCCGCTGGCCTGCGCGGGAGGTGGCCACCGCAGAGGAGGAGGCCATCCCTCGACCCCTCCGGTTGCCAGCGGGGGGCGTCCCTGCCCATCACCAACGGGGCCGAGAGCTGCGACGTCGTGGGGCTGAATCCCACCGCTCACGGCCCCTGGCTGGCCGTCGGGGGGCCACCTCGGTGTTCCCGACCGCGCCAGTTGGCTACCTCGGGCAGGGGTGCACGGCGCCGCCCGCCGCTTGTGATGGCCGCGGGTGCGCCAGCAGCCACCACAGCACCTCCTCCACCTGTCCCAGCAGCTGGGCCCTCGCACGTCCTGAAAGAAGGGCGCACCGCTGCCCCAGACGTCGATGTCGGCGGTGGAAGCTGCCCACTCCAACGCTCTCGCATCACCCACGGCGCGGCCCGTATCCAGCAGCAGGAGCAGCAACAGCACCCGCAGCCACCAGGGGGTCGCTGTCCGCGAGGGCCGCCCCTTGCTCGGCGAGGGCCTTGGCGAGGCCCGGCTCCACCTGAGGCCACGTGCCCAGGGTCGCCCCGTGCTGGCCGCGGGCCGCAGCAGGGCCGTAGGGCCCGTCCACTGACTTGGCCCGCGGGCCTGGCGGCCCAGCCGCGGTGGGCCCTGCCTGCGGGGCTGCAGAGGGCGGGGCGGCCGTAGGCCCCCCAGAGGCCACGATGTCAAGCGGCATGTCGTCATCATCGGTCGCGAGGCCATCGTCCCCGACGCTGTCCCCCCAACGCGTCGTGGCCGAGCTGCTGCGGGGCCTGAGCACTTCGGCGACCGCCTCCTTCTGCGTGTTGAGAATCCCGACGATCTCGGAAAACCTCGGGGGCAGCTCCGACCCGTGCTGCTTGAGGAGATCCGACAGGGCGCCGACCTGAGTGAGCAGCCCTTGGACTGCGTCCCCAAGCGGGCTCGGAACACCTCCGACGGCCACGTTGGCCCGCTGGATCGCCTGCTGCGTGACCTTGGCTCGGGTATCCTCCAGCTCGGCAATCTGCCCCGCGACCTCATCCACTCCCAGCTCGGCTGCCGAGAGCTGCTCCTGCTTCTCCGCGATGAGTTCGCGCAGCTCGGACGCCTGCATCTGGAGCTTCTCCTTCTTGGTGCGCGCCGCAGCCAGCTGGCGCTCGACCTTCTTAATGGCGTTGGCCTCGATGTGGAGCACCGAGTGAGGTGGGCGCACCGTCCGCTGGGCGTCCTGGACGGCCAGCTCCAGGGCTGCGACCTGGTCCTTGCCCAGCTGGAGGGCGCTCTCGGCCTCACGCTGGAAGTCAGCCGAGAGCCCGAGCGCCAGGGCCCCCTGGAGCTTGCCGACGCGCTCCCTGGCCGCCACGAGCTGCGCCTGCAGCTCCTCGAACTGGGCCTTGGCCTCCCCCCAAGGTCGCCCACGCCGCGCCCTGCTGTTGGGGGTGCTGCTGGGCGCGGTGCTCCCAGAGAGGGCCCGCTGGGAAGCTGAGCGCCTCGCAGCCCGCTGTTCAGCCCTCCCTCTGGGCTGCTGTACGAACCCGTCAGCGTCCACTCTCGGGGGGCCCTTGTCAGTACGGTAATCCTTCGTCCAAGGGGGCGCACTGGTGCCACAAACTTTGCACGTCCAACGCTTGTCGCACCAGTTCCAAGCGTTGCAGCCACGCTTAACACACAGCCAGTACGCCCGCTTGGCCAGCCCCGAGGCAACCTCCGACATGGCGGCACACCGTGGGACTGACTGATGCTCGGCCGAGACCCACGGCCCTGCAGGAACGTGGAGAAACAAAATTGGCGAAGCTTCTGGCTCTTGGCGAAGCGCCCCTCGCGCTCCAGAACGCCCGACGGACTCGCGGTCGTCGGGTGCGCCATGGCCTTGAGCCAAAATGGCTACGGACCCGTGCTCTTGTGTGGTCTGCCGTGCTCCTGTTGGTCTGCCGTGCTCTTCTATGGTCTGCCGTGCTCCTATGGGGTCTGCCGTGCTCCTGTGGGGTCTGCCGTGCTCATGTGTGGTCTGCCCGTGCTCCTGCGTCTCTGCCGTGCTGTGGCGTCTGCCGTGTGTGGTCTGCCGTGCTCCTGGGTCTGCCGTGCTCTTTGGGGTTTCCCGCCAGAGCTTGTGGGGTCTGCCGTGCTCCTGTGGGGGAAACGCCAGCGGCGTTCGGGGTACAACAAAAGGCGCGTTTATGTTGTACCTGCGCGCGGTCTGCCGTGCTCCTGTGGGGATTGCCGTGCTCCTGTGTGGTCTGCCGTGCTCCTGTGTGGTTTGCCGTGCTTCTGTGGTCTGCCGTGCTCCTTTGTGGTTTGCCGTGCTCCTGTGGGGTCTGCCGTGCTCCTGTGGGGTCTGCCGTGCTCCTGTGAGGTCTGCGGTGCTCTGGTGTGGTCTGCAGTGCTTCTGTGTCTGCCGTGCTCCTTTGGGATCTGCCGTGCCCGTGTGGTGTCTGCCCTGCTCCTGCGGGATCTGCTGTGCTCCTTGTGTCGTCTCTTTGGTCTGCCGTGCTCGTGTGGGGGCAAACCAGCAACACGTGAAGAAGTTATCCTGACGGGGCAAACCAGCAACACGTCAAAGGTTATCCTGAGGGGGGCAAACGAGCAACACGCCAAGAAGGTGCTGAGGTGGTCGACCACCAACACTTCAATAAGTTACCCTGAGGCAAAACCAGCCACTCGCCAAGAAGTCATCCTGAGGGGGCAAACCAGCAACACGTCAAGAAGGTGCTG
Source organism: Prorocentrum cordatum (assembly GCA_963575745.1). Lineage (NCBI taxonomy): Eukaryota > Dinophyceae > Prorocentrales > Prorocentraceae > Prorocentrum > Prorocentrum cordatum. The sequence goes on along the minus strand of CAUYUJ010016320.1, from coordinate 227,670 downwards.
AGGGGACAAACCAGCAACACGTCAAGAAGGTATCCTGGGGGGGGCAAACCAGCAACACGTCAATGCGGTATCCCGAGGGGACCAAACCAGCAACACCACTGCCGTGCTCCTGTGTGGACTGCCGTGCTCCTGTGGGGTTTGCCGTGATCCTGTGTGGTCTGCCGTGCTCCTGTGCGGTCTGCCGTGCTCTTGCGGGGTTTGCCGTGCTCCTGTCGGCTCTGCCGTGCTCGTTTTGGGTCTGCCGTGTTCCTGTTGGGTCTGCCGTGCTCTTGTGTGGTCTTCCGTGCTCCTGTGTGGTCTGCCGTGCTCCTTTGGGGTCTGCCGTATTCGTGTGGGGTCTGCCGGGCTCCTGTGTGGTCTGCCGTGTTCCCTTTGTGGTCTGCCGTGCTCCTGTGGAGTCTGCCGTGCTCCTGTGTGGTCTGCCGTGCTCCTTTTTTTCCGCCTGCCGTGCTCCTGCTCATTTTCTGAGGACGTCCCGAGCGAAAACGTTATTTTTACCATGAGAGGTTGTAAAACACCTCTGTCGGCATCTCATTTTTTCGAGGATGTCTCGAGCGAAACGCTCATTTTTCATCATATCAAAATTTTTTGGTATTTTTCAACATCCCGATTTTTTGAGGATGTCTCGAGCGAAACCGTCATTTTTGACATAAGACGTCTGAAACGATAGGCTCCAACACCTCGATTTTTCGAGGATGTCTCGAGCGAAAGGGCCATTTTGGGGAATCCGCCAACGAAAAATACCGTGCAATCCCGCAACCCATAGATATAAAGATATATGTATATTTACTCAAGGATTCAGCCAGAACGTCCCGCTTGCTTCTCGTACCTCGAAGACGCTTCCCGTCATCCGCCAATGAAAAACCCCGTGCGATCCCGCAACCCATAGATATAAAGATATATATATATATATATATATATACTCAAGGATTCAGCCAGAACGTCCCGCTTGCTTCTCGTACCTCGAAGACGCTTCCCGTCATCCGCCAACGAAAATCCCGTGCGCCCGCAACCCATAGATATAAAGATATATATATATATATATATTTACTCAAGGATTCAGCCAGAACGTCCCGCTTGCTTCTCGTACCTCGAAGACGCTTCCCGTCATCCGCCAACGAACGGCGCCGTGCGCCCCCGCAACCCATAGATATAAAGATATATATATATATATATATATACTCAAGGATTCAGCCAGAACGTCCCGCTTGCTTCTCGTACCTCGAAGACGCTTCCCGTCATCAGTGCAGCAACCCGTCAAGGATTCAGCCGCTCCCGCTTGCTTCTCGTACCTCGAAGACGCTTCCCGTCATCCGCCAACGAAAACCCCCGTGCGATCCCGCAACCCATAGATATAAAGATATATATATATATATATATTTACTCAAGGATTCAGCCAGAACGTCCCGCTTGCTTCTCGTACCTCGAAGACGCTTCCCGTCATCCGCCAACGCCTGTCCGAAGTGCGGCCCGGAGCCCCATATAAAGATTTCTTTGAGAAAAACGGTCCACGCTCCTCGTTCCTCGTACGCGCTTCCCGTCATCCGCCGACCCCTTGCGGGTCTCTAGGCGTGTGAGACAGTTCCCCCCCAAGAACCCCCCCCCCGGGACCCCAAACCGGCAATTTGACCCCCCCCCCTCGTGGTGGACGACCCTCCGCCGAACTCATCCGAGGCGGTCTGGGCTCCCCGGGCTCGGTTGGGAGCCTCCGACGCCACCCCCAAGATGGCCCAAGAGAGCACAAAGTCGCGGAATGATCGCTTCAAGACGCCCAAGGTGGGCCCCAGGCGGCCTAAGAGGGCGCCACGACGCTCCAAGAGGCCTCCAACCGGCTGCCGAAGTGGGGCCCCAGAGGCCGAAATCGTGCCATTCCTATAGGGAAACGTACATTTTCGGCATATACGCCTTTTCGGCCAACGCGGCGTTGACAATGGCCCACGAGGCCGCCAAGACCGCTCCAAGAGGGCCCAAGAGGCTCCCAAGAGGGCCCCAACACGGCCAACGAAGGCGCCAAGACGGCCGAAGAGGCGCCCAAGACAGCCCAAGAGAACCCCCAGGCGGCCCCAAGAGGGGCCCAAGAAGGGGAGCCCGAACCGATAATCCGAGCCTTCCGCCCCTGGAGGCCCCCAAGAGGGCCCAAGGGAGCGGCCGAAGGCACCAAGAATCCGTCAAGACATCCCAAAAGGCCCCCCAGTACGCCTCTCAGGAAACACCAAATTCGCAGAATTCCTTTTCCTTGACCTCCTTCTTCTCCTCTTCCTCCACCGCATCCTCCTTCTTATCCTCCTCCTCTTCCTTCTTACCACATCGCCTGGTCAAACAAAGCCCAACACAACGCATGGCGGAATGGGCGGCAGTCGCGGTGCTCGACCGTCCAAAGTCGACAGCTCTGGGACTAGCGCATCGAAGAATTCCCCCGACCCCGTGGAGTCTCTAGGCGCGTGAGAGTCTTCCCCCCTATATTCGCCCCATGGGCACCCCGAACCGACAATTCCACTCCCCCGGCCTCCGGGTAGCATCCCCCCCGTCCCCCGCCAAACTCACCACGGGAGATCGGCCCTCCCTGGCCTCACTCCGGAGCTCCAGGACAACCCTCGAGGCCTCCCAAAAAGCCCCCAAGACAGTCCAAGAGAACCCCGACTCGCCGAAATACCGTTCCAAGACGCCCAAGATGGCATCCAGACAACCCACGATGCCCCTAGGCCGCCCCGCAAAGCCTCCGAGAGAGCTCCCGAGACCCGGCGATAACCCCTGATGAAAAAAAGGGGTCGGCGGATGTGGCGTAAGCCTATATAATCATCGCAGGGACGTGCCGAGATCTGCTCCGCCAAGTGCAGCCGGCCACGACAGCCCAGGACGGCCCAAGATGGCCCCGAAACGCCCCAGGAGGACCCCAGCACGGCCAGAGAGGCCCAAGAGACTGCCCAAGAGGACCCCAAGGGGACCCCCAGGAGGGCATCCAGTGCAAAAACAGGAAAAATGTGTCACACGTGTTGTGGTTCGCGCTTGTTCGAGCTTCCAGGGCTGCCCTAGACAGCCCAAGATGCGAGCCGGGGATTTATCCATATCCACCGCCTGGGAACCGACGTCCTGGTGCCCCAGCGGGCGGAGCATATGGATATATTTTGGCCCCCAGAGGCCTGAATATGTCCAGATCCACCGCCTGCCGAGGCTCCGAAAACTGACCCTCCAGTCGGTGGATATGGATAACTTCCCGCCTCGGACAAGATGCCTACGAAGATGGCCCGAGACTGCCCGACAGGCCGCCAGGAGGCAGGGGGGTGCGTCGGCGGCTGGCCGGGAGGTGAGCCTACCGCTCGGGCCGACGCCCGTCTTAGGTCGGCCATGTCCTCCTACAGGGGGATTTGAAATGAAAATCAAAAACACTCCAAACATGTCCAATATACACGTTATATATAACATGTATATGTATGTGTATATCTGTACATTGCCCGTGCATAAATTATCCCAGTGCGACCCTACCTAGGAGTTGGAGCATTTAGGAAAGCAACATCTACATCTACACCGACAGCTACATTTACATCTACACCTGCATCTACATCTACATCAACATCAACAGCGAGACTCACATCTACATCTACATCTACACCTACACCTACATATACATCTACACCTACATCCACATCTACACCTACACCTACATCTACATCTACACGTTCGCATTGGTGTTGCTGTTGCTTTGCATTGCCTTTGATTTTGTTATTGCCTTTCCTGTTGCCTTTGCCTTTGTTGTTTATGTGATATGCTATGCTATGCTAAATTGTGCTATGCGATGCTATCATATGCTATGCTTTGCTATGCTGCGCTATGCTATGCTATGCTATGCTAGGGTACGCTCGGCTGCGCTGTGTTATGCTATGCCATGCTATGCTATGCTATGCTGCGCTGCGCTATGCTATGATATGCTGCGCTATGCTATGCTATGATATGACATGCTGCGCTATGTTATGCTATGATATGACATGCTATGCTGCGCTATGCTATGCTATGCTATGATATGCTGTGCTATGCTATGATATGCTATGATATGCTGCGCCATGCTATGATATGATGTGCTGTGCTATGCTATGCTATGCTGCGCTGTGCTATGCTAAGCAGTGCTATGCTATGCTTTGCCATGCTGCGTTATGCTGTACTATGCTTTGCTATGCTGAGCTATGCTATGCTATGCTATGCTTGGTTGGCTATGCTATGCTATGCTGTGCTATGCTGTGCTAATGCGGCGCTGCGTCATGCTGCGCTGCGCTAAGCTAAGCTAAGGTAAGCTAAGCTATGCTAAGCTAAGCTAAGCTAGGCTAGGCTAGGCTAAGCTAAGCTAAGCCAAGTCAATCCAAGCTAAACTCAGCTCGGCTAAGCTAGATAAGTTAAGCTGATATGAGATAAGCTAGGCTAACTAAGCTAAACTAAGCTAAGCTAAACTAAGCTAAGCTAGGCTAGGCAAAGCTAAGCTAAGCAACGCTAAGCAAAACTAAGCAAAGCTAAGCTAAGCTTAGCTAAACTAAGCTGGGTGAGCCCAGGGGGTGCAACTGGGGGAACCGCGGGGCGGACACCGGGGGAACCGCCCGGGGCGATTTCCACTGCCCGGCCCCTTTAAGGAAGAGAGTAAGAACCCTCTAGGCAGAGCCTAGGTAGGGAAGAACAAGAAACAAACAACATCGTCCCCTGGCTATATTTTGACTGACCTTGAAGATTTCTCCTGTAGAGGGACAGGCCCGACTTGACGCTAGTCGAGCAATCCTTTTCTTCAGCAGTTCCCAGCACAGCAGCCAGAACGAGTCTCAGTAGGGGCGCGACTGCACAAAGAAACCCCAGGCCACCACTCCTGACAGGACAGCACAGCCATACATCAGAAGATGCCCCACGCCTTCCTTGCACGCACCATCCCTGGCAGGATGGGTGTTGGAAGACGTACAGCCGACCCGTATCATAAGGATGCGCGATAAGGATGCAAGGGCCTTGGAAGGCCATCTCGAAGCTTTTCGAGCGGGGCGCGGCCAACGAAAGTGGCCACGGATGGACCGATGAGGCAAGGATGCAAGGGTACCCTTGGGAAGGTCGCCCATGCCTACCATGCGGGTCGACTGTAGGCTTGGAGCACGTGTGGCTGAATCTGAAGCCCTGGAAACAACAAGGTCCACGTCTCGTGCTTACCTCCGCGGCCTTCCGCCAACTTCCGCTGGCAAATCCGCCGCCGTTGTAATTCCGCCAGCGTCCGCCAGCCTTCCGCAGAGAAAGCGAGGGTGCGCCAAGAGCGAGGCCCCTTTTCCACAGTGGGCACGTCGAGGGAGAAATCAGAGTGTCAGAAGGTGCCCCACGAAAATGTCTGATCCCCCCGGTGGCCATGGGGACCCACAGAAGACGTGGTACACCTCAGGAAGTCGAAAGATCGGTAGTAAATGCGTCCCTCGAACTCATAAAACAAGGAGTCGCAGATTTGGGCGCGAGGAGGAGGAAGAGGAGGAGGAGAGGACGAGGTGGAGGTGGAGGATGAGGAGGGGGAGGAGGAGGAGGAGGAGGAGGAGGAGGCGGAGGAGGAAAAGGAGGAGGAGGCGGAGGAGGGGGAGGAGGGGGAGGAGGAGGAGGAGGAGGAGGAGGAGGAGGAGGAGGAGGAGGAGGAGGAGGAGGGAGACGAGAAGGAGGAACCACAAGAGCACGCGCCATAACCCTGAACTCCCGCCGCCCCCCCCCCCAGACAGTCCTGGCGGAGCCACGCGCCCCGACCTTGGAGCGCAAGTGGGCTGGGCCTGCGAGAAAGGAAAAAGTCGGGAGGGGTTTTCGAGCAGAGCGTCTCGTCGGCCACCGTGCCGCGAGGCACGAGCTGGAGTGTTCTCGGGTCCCCTGTAGTCCTCCGCCCTGAGTCCTCAGGGTTGGTGAATCGACATAGCCTGCGGTGGCCATTGGGCCATGCTATTTGGCTATGTGCTCCCACAGCCGTCGTGGAACCCCTTGATGAAACACTGCGGAGAGAAAAAGAACTAGAGAACGGAGGAGAAGAGGGAGGGGAAGGAGGAGAAAGGGGAGGAAAAACATCCGCGCCGCCTCAAGAAGGCACGGATGCTTTTCGCCTGGGTTGGCTTTCGCCGGGCTTCGCTTTGCCGGGTTTCGTTTCGCCGGGCTTCGTTTCGTTGGCTTTCACCGGGGTTGGCTTTCGCCGGGGTTGGCTTTCGCCGGGGGTTGGCTTTCGCCGGGGTTGGCTTTCGCCGGGTTGGCTAAGCTTTCGCCGGGGTTGGCTTTCGCCGGGGTTGGCTTTCGACGGGGTTGGCTTTCGCCGGGGCGGGGAGGGGAACAGGCGCCGTCGCCGCTGGCGTGGCCGACGCCGCCGCCGTCGTGACCCCCGGGAACCCTTCAGGAGCGCCGCTTGCCCAGGCGAAAGGGGCGAAGAGACGCGGGGGGAGGCTCAGGGAGGTGCCGGATGCTCCAGAATAGTTGACACATCGCCGACAGGTTGGCGATAAGCCCCCAGACAGGGAAGCCGCGCGTTCCTGAAGGGGCGGGGCGCTCTGACGCCAATCGGCGATGAACCGGTGATGGGGTATGTCTCCTGTCCCCTCTGAGCAATTTCTCTATTTCTCTTCGCCCCCGGAAGCGGCCAGCGGTCGTGGTGGCGGTCGCAGCTGGTGGGGGCATTGGCGGTGGTAGTGGAAACTGTGGCGGAAGGGGGCGCGCCGAGACCTCCGACGCCTGGGAAACACAAAACGGTAGGTTTTTGTGGGCCGGGCTCGGCCGCAGGGGGGCCGGGACGGCCCTAGGACGCGCCAAGATAAAAACCTGTCCTTAGGAACGACTGCGGACCCGAGGGAGCCGCCGGCGTAAACAAATCCGGGTACCCTATCGGACGGGTCGGGGCGGGTGGGACACTAAAATGTGGGGGCGCGCTCGACTGAGCACGCGTGGGCCCACGCGTGAACCCTAACGGGCGGGTCCGGTCGGGCGGGCGGACCCTACCGGGCGGGACGGGTCGGGTCGGGCCGCGTGGACCCTAACGGGCAGGTCGTGTCGGGCGGGCGGGGGCACTGAAGTGTGGGTCACGCCCGAGCAACACGCGCGAACCCTAACGGGCGGGTCGGGTGGGACAGGCGGTCCCTAACAGGCGGGTTGGGTCGGGTCAGGTCGGGCGGTTCCTAACGGGCGGGTCGGGTCTGGCAGGCGGAACACTAAAGTATGGGGGCGCGGTCGAGTGGGCACGCGTGAACCCTAACGGGCGGGTCCGCTCGGGAGCGCGGACCCTAACGGGCGAGACGGGTCGGGTGGGGTCGGGCGGACCCTAACACGCGGGTCTGGTCAGGCAGGCCCTAACACGCGGGTCTGGTCTGGCGGGCGGACCCTAACAAGCGGGTCGGGTCGGGCGGGTGGGACACTGAAGTGTGAGGCACGCCGGAACGCAGCACGCGTGAACCCTAACGGGCGGGTCGGGTCGGGCGGGCGGACCCTAACGGGACGGGTCGGGTCGGGTCGGGCGGACCCTAACGGGCGGGTCGGGTCGGGCGGGCGGGACACTAAAGTGTTGGGCGCGCCGGCACGAGCACGCGTGAACTTTAACGGGCGGGTCGGGTCGGGCAAGCGGACCCTAACGGGCGGGACGGGTCGGGTCGGGTCGGGCGGACCCTAACGGGCGGGTCGGGTCGGGCGGGCGGGACACTAAAGTGTGGGGGCGCGCTCGAGTGGGCACGCCTGGGCCCTAACGGGCGGGTCGGGTCGGGCAAGCGGACCCTAACGGGCGGGACGGGTCGGGTGGGGTCGGGCGGACCCTAACAGGCGGGTCGGGTCGGGCGAGCGGGGCACTGAAGTGTGGGGCACGCTGGAGCGAGCACGCGTGAACTTTAACGGGCAGGTCGGATCGGGTCGGGCGGACACTGACGGGCGGGATGGGTCGGGTCGGGCGGGCGGGACACTGAAGTGTGGGGCGCGCTCGAGTGAACACGCGTGAACCCTAACGGGCGGGTCGGGTCGGGCAAGCGGACCCTAACGGGCGGGACGGGTCGGGTCGGGTCGGGCGGACCCTATCACGCCGGTCGGGTCGGGCGGGCGGGACACTAAAGTGTGGGGCGCGCTCGACTCAACACGCGCGAACCCTAACGGGCGGGTCGGGTCGGGCGGGCGGACCCTGACGGGCGGGACTACTACGACGACAACGACCACGACGAGGACGATGGCAATGACGGCGACCAGGAGGACGACGACGACAGCGACAACGGCGAGCACGGCGACGACGACAGCGGCTAAGACAACGACGACGACCACCACCACGACAATATCACAACGACGACGACGACCACCTCGTTGTTGTAGTGGCCGTCGTCGTCGTCGACGACGACGACGACGGCCACTACGACAACGAGGAGGACGACGACTACTACGACGACGACTTCCCGTCCTCCCGTTCCCCTCCTGGTCGCCCTCCTCCGTTCCCCTCACGGTCTTGTCTTTCCTGTCCTCCTCCGGCCCGCGGCCCTCTCCCGGGATCCATGTCCGTCGCCCGCGCTCCTGATGGACGCGGGAATCCAGGTAAAAACGAGCCCAGGCGACAGCCAATCCAGGCGACAGCCAACCCGGGCGAAAGACAACGCGGGCGAAAGCCAACCCGGGCGACAGCCAACCCGGGCGAAAGCCAACCTTGGCGAAAGCCAACCTGGGCGAAAGCCAACCGGGTGAAAACCAACCCGGGCGAAAGCCAACCCGGGCGAAAACCAACCCGGGCGAAACGAACTGGGCGAAACGCACCGGGCGAAAACCAACCCGGGCGAAAAACATCTACGCCCTTGAGGCCTCCTGGGGGCGCCATTGGAGCCGTTTGGGGAGCTCTGAGGAGCCTATCGGGGGCCTCCTTGGGCCTCTTGGAGTTCTGCTGGATCCTCTTTGGGACATCTGTAAGGGGCCTGTATGGGTCCTCTTCGCCTTCGCAAGCCGTCTTGGGGCTCGCTTGAGGACCGTGTTCGAGGTTTGAGGGGCCGTCTTGGTAAACCTCTTGAGCTGTCTTGGGGCCCTCTTGGGCAGTCTTGCGGGCCTCTTGGCGACCTCTCGGCCCGTGTTGGGGCGATCTTGGGGACAATGGGCCCGCCTGGGAGCGTCGGAAGCTAGAAAAAGCGAGAACGCTAAAATCATTGGAAAACCGTAAGACGATCATTGGTGTTGGCCTCCTGGAGGTCCTCTGGGGGCCTGTTGGGGACTCTCCTAGGGGCCCCTTGGTCTTCGGAAGCCGTCTTGGGCTCTCCCTGGGCGGTCGTGGGTCATCATTTGGGCGCTTAAGGGCCATTTTGGAAGTCTCTGGGGCCGTCTTGGAGGCCTCTTGGGCTGTCGTGGAGCCCTCTTGGGCCGTCTTGCGGGACTGTTGGCGGGCTTTTTGGGCCGTCTTGATCCGTATGACAATCAATGATTTTGGCTTGGTCTCCTGGAGGTCTTCCTGTGGCCTCTAAGAAATCTCTTGGAGATCTTTTGGGGGCCTCTTGGCTTTCAAAGCCGTCTTGGGCCCTCCCTGGGCAATCGTGGGTCCTTATTGGGGCGCTTTGGGGCCGTCTTGAAGTCTCGGGAGCCGTCTTGGGGCCGTCTTGGGGGCCTCTTGGGCTGTCGTGGGGCCCGCTTGGGCCGTCTTGGGGGCCTCGTGGTCTTGGGGCGATCTTGGAGGCCTATGGGCCCGCCTTGGAGCATCGGATGCCCGACGAGGCGAGAACACCAAAATCATTCAACAAACCTTCGGGCATGTCAGGATGTTGGCCTTCTGGAGGTCCTCCTTGGAGCCCTCGTATGGTTAGCGTCGAAGAGACCTCCTGGGCCGTCTGGAGGACATCTTGGGCCGTCGTAGGGCCACCTGGGCGCGCCCGAAGCCGCAAGTGACAGTTCTGTCCGTTTACGGCCCTCTTCGGCCGTCTGCTGCCGCCGTCCGCTGGTTTCCGCCAGCCTTCCGCCAGTGGCCGAGGCCAGATTTGGAGGGGTCCCCCCCAGACCCCCCAAGGGGAACACACAACGGGAACTCCTCCGCAAGGTCGGGGAAAGGACAGCTCTTTCCTTCCGCCGGCGGAGGCGGCCTCTTTGTGTTTCCGCCGCGTTCCGCCGCTTTTTGCCGGGGAATTGGCGACAACGCAATCGACCCCTCATGGGCGAAGCGCTTTCTGGAGGGGCCAGCAATACGCTTTTCCCGACCCCCTGTGCTTTCCCCCCCCCGCCCACATCCCCTCCTGCTCCCCTCCTCATCCTCCTCCACCTCCTGCTCCCACCTTCCCTCCCTCTCACCCTCCCTTCCTTCCTCGAGCCATATCGATCCGCGTTCTCCCGAGCCTGATGGGTGCACAGATCGGGGCTCCCGCGCCGGATCCCGGCAAACCAGGTCTCTGGCGGGCCGACGAAAAGTGCAGCCGTGAGTCGTGGCGGCGACCCTGACGACACGCCACGCCTGGCGAGCAGATAGCGTGTCGCTCCGCTCCGCGGGGCGAGAGGCTTGGGAAGCCTCGGGACGGTGAAGCCTGGGGACTGCGTCGTGGGCACCGTGTCGCGCCGGAGTACGGTGGGCAAGAACAGGCAAAGCGACACGCTAAGCCAAAGCTCCTGACCACATCTCCCCCTGAGCGTACCCCCCCTGTGATCCTCGCCGTCCACTTCGGGTCATAAATCGGGACTCCGGCGGCCTTCCGGGGCGATCCAGGCACCGCGCGAATGCTGTCGGCGAGGCGCATCTGCTAGAGAGCATCTCGGGGGAGGAAAGCCGCCGAGAACAGACGAAGACGCTCGAAAACCTTTTTCCAGCGAGCCCGCGGAGCAAGAAGAGGAGGGCGACAGGAGAAGAAGAGGAGGAGGAGGAGGAGGAGGAGGAGGAGGAAGAGGAGGAGGAGGAGGAGGAGGAGGAGGAGGAGGAGGAGGGAGGAGGCGGGGAGAAGGGGAGGAGGAGGAGGAGGAGGAGGAGGAGGAGGAGGAGGAGGAGGAGGAGGAGGAGGGAGGGGAGGAGGAGGAGAGGAGGAGGAGGAGGAGGAGGAGGAGGAGGGAGGAGGAGGAGGAGGAGGAGGAGGCGAAGGAGGAGGAGGAGGAGGATGAGGAGGAGGAGGAGGAGATAGGAAACTAGGAGGAGAGGAGAAGGAGGAGGAGGAGGAGGAGGAGGAAGGAGGAGGAGGAGGAAGAGGATGAGGAGGAGGAGGAGGAGGAGGAGGAGAGGAGGAGGGGGGGAGGGAAACGAGGAGGAG
>CAUYUJ010016320.1:208981-213981 GCA_963575745.1 Prorocentrum cordatum | reverse complement strand
GGGGGCGAAGGGAGGAGGAGGAGGAGGAGGAGGAGGAGGAGGAGGAGGAGGAGAGGAGGAGGAGGAGGGGGAGGGGGAGGAGGAGGAGGAGGAGGAGGAGAGGAGAAGGATGAGCAGGAGGAGGAGCAGGAGGAGGAGGAGGAGGAGGAGGAGCGAACATCGGAGAGAGCGGCGCCGCCTCCCCCGCGCCCGCGCGCGCCCCACGCGCAGCGGGCCCTCGCGCCTGCCTCAGCGGGCGCCCGCAGCGCGCGCGGCGCACGACGGCCTCTCGGGCTCCGCGCGCCTCCTCCCAAGGCCACTGCGTGCCCAGCGGCCATCGGCCGAGCGGGCACACCCAGCGCGGCTGGGAGTCGCCCGTCAGCCCGTCAGCGGCTCGATGGACACCGCGATCTTGCCCGAGCTGGCGGGCGCCAGCTTCTTGCCCAGCCTGGCGATGGCCAGCTTGCCCTTGGCCGAGGCGCGGCCGCAGGGGGCAGCGAAGCTGGCCGCGCGCGCGGAGCCCGCGGCGCCACAGGCTGTGCATGCCGCGAGCGGCATCTCGCGCACGAGGTCGGCCTCGCACCGGGGCCGCAGCAGCGCCAGGATGTGCGCGTCCTGGCCGTCGCCCTTGAGCCGCTCGTTGTGCTGCAGCGCCGCCGCGGTGATCGAGCCTGGGCACTCGCTCGCGCGTTTGACCCACCTGCAGCGGCTGCGCCACCTCTTGCCGGGAGGCCCTCGCCAGTCACGCGAGAGCTTCGCCGCTGGCTGCGCTGTCACTTCGGCGCAGGGCGGCTCGGCTCGGCGAGGCGGTGCGCGGCGCCCCCGCCGTCCATTGCGCCGCCCACCGCCGAGACCCACATGCCGATGCCCTCGACCAGCTTGTCCGCCATGACGAGGCGCTGCCGATCCACGTGCTGAATGCGCCCAGCGGCCGCTGCCGACCGACTTCGCGACTCAGTCGGCGTAGCGGTTGCCCAGCCAGTCCCTGCGCGTGATCGTGCCGCGGTCAATTGCCGACTCGGACTGGTGGGCGGGCACCTTCCTGACCAGCAGCCCGTCGCGCCCCAGGCCGCCGAACTCGCCCGGCAGCCTCCGCACCTCCCTCCAGAGGTGGGCCCACGCCGCGCCATGCGCGGCGGTGCGCCTGGGCCCAAGCTCCAGGAGGCCGCGGCATGCGAAGCCGCTGTCCCCGACCACGGCGACGGGCGGCATCGCAAACCAGAGGACCATGATGAGCGCAACGGGCTCGCCACCGCTGATGTCCACGCGCGGCTCGCGCAGCATGCCCGACGCCCCGCGCAGGAAGATGTCCGCGCCCCGCTCGAGCGCGATGACGGCCCAGGCCACGCTGGCACGCCGCTCGTAGTCGCCCTCGAACAGCGAGCCGTCGAGGAACAGCTCGCCTGGCGGGAAGCGCCAGTCGCACTCGCCTAGCCAGCAGATGTGGGGCGACGGGCTGGGCTGCGCGATCCCCGTCGGGGCTGGCCACAGCACGCGCTCCAGCAAGCACTTGATCTGGGGCATGTCGGCCTTCTCCAGCAGCATGCTCACCTTGTGAGGCAGGCGTAGCTCGGGCGGCCATCCAGCGCAGCCGCAGTGCCCGTGGAGGAGGGCGCCGACCTCGCCGCAAAGCTGGCACGAGTCATCCACGGCCATGCCCTGCTCGAACTTGCGGCTGTGACTCCACTGTCTGTTGGCCACCACCGACGCGAGGTACCCGCGCTCCTTGGGTGTCAGCCTGAGCGTTGACTGCCTGCCAGCATCCATGGGATTCGGACCATGGTCCATCCGCACCACAGTGCCATCCTCCGTACGCGGCGACTCTGACGCCAGCACAGCGGCCCCAGGCACCCCGCCAGCACTCGACACACCAACGAGAGGTCGACGAGCACGAGTATCCAGCTCACCCCGCCGAGACCCAGTTTCGCCGCAAACCTGGAACCCCAGCTTCCCCGCGACCTCCTCCGAAGCGGACGCGGTCCTGCTGAGCCTGCCTCTCGTGCGCGACTCCTCCGAAGGCGGCCTCGCACTCGACGGCGCGGCTGCCTGCTCTCCACTCGACCGCGACGACCTCTGGGCAGCGGGCTCTGACGCCAGCTCCGGGCAGGCCGCTGCCGCCAGCGGCGGAACTGGCGCCGCGGCGGCGGCCCCGCGGGCAGCAGCTGCAGCACGCCTGCCAGGCGCGGCGCCGAACTCATCCTCCGCCTCGATCATGGAGCGCGCGTGCTGCGCCACCTGCTCTACCCACTCCTGCGCGCCGGACTGGGCCAGCCTGCGCACGTCGGCGTGGTAGTTGGCCCGAATGCGCCGCCGTGCTACCTATACCGCCTCGCAGAAATCCTGCGCCATCGTGAGCCTGACCACGCCCAGGCAGCCGATGCCGATCGTGCGCGCAGCCTCGTTGACGAGCGGTGTCCACGTTCCATGCATCAGCAGGTCGGCCACGTAGGACACGCACAGGCGTAGCCAGTGCGCTCTGTCTCCAGCTTCGTCGAGCACCGAGACGTCCTGGAGCCAGAACGCAGTGTAAGCCCTCAGCCTCATCTCGAGCGTCGCGCGCGCCGACAAGGCAGCCCGCCGCGCAGGGTCCTGGCCCTTGGCCTCCGTGACCTGCAGCTGTCTCCCGAAGACGCCGTTGCGGCTGACGGCGCAAGTGGTGGCCATCTTGATCATGGGCTCGAAGACGCCGCCGTTGGCCAGGTGCTCGGGACCAGTTCCCTTGCTGACCTCGCGCCGCTGCCATGCTTGCACTGCCCGGAACAGGAGACGCTTGACGATCCAGGGGGCCAGCTCGAACACACTGATGTCAACACCTTCGTGCGTGCGCCAGATGGTGGCGTCGATCACCTGCCAGCCGACCCGCTCGAGGGTAAGCCGCACAGCGCTGAAGGGCCCACGCACCTGGCTCCAACTCTGGGCCTGGCAGCAGGTCATGCTGTAGTCGACGATGTGCTGGGGCATCCAGCTTTCCCCGGCCGCCCGCAGCAGCATCTTGGTGGGAAGGAGCGTGGCGCTGATCATCGGGTCGAGCTTGGGCGTCAGCATCAGGGTGGGCGCGCGCGACCGCCCAGCCATGCTGGGCGCGACCGCCTTGAACGACTCCGTCCGCAGCGTGTCCACCTCCATGGTGGCGCAGCCAGTGGCGGCTACACCGTAGGACACGCTGGGCTCGATGCCAGCCCTGGCAACCTTGCGCACAGCCTTCTTGCGCCCCGCCCCTGTCTTGAGGATCGCCACGCGGCGTTGGCGGAGCCCTGCCTGCACCAGCTTTTCCTGACGCACCTTGCGCACGATGCGCCTGCCACACGAGAAGTCAACGCCCAAGTTGCGCTCACCCGTTACCGAGACCACGCCGAGCGGCCGACGCAGACGGGCTGCCAGGCCATGGCGAGCAGCTGGGAGGTTCGCCTACGCCCTCGACTTCTTGACCGCCACGTCGAAGTCCACGTCCATGAGTAGCGTCTTGAACTTGAAGGCTGCCTCAGCGACCTCCTTCGTCACCCGCACGAGCCCGCACACTCGGTGGAGCAAGAGGTCGTCCACGACCACCGCCAGCGACACGGTCGGGTGCTGGATGACCAGGCGGTCAAGCGGCCCGATCAGGATGAGCTTGAGCAACGGGGTCGCGAAGCCGTCGCCAGGCAGGATGGACTGCCTTGCCTCGATCACGCTCGAGGCAGCGCTGCCCATGCAGAGGACCCTCTGCGCGCAGTACAGCTCCAGCGCCAACTTGAGCTGCCACGGCGGGAAGCCAGTGGCGATGGCAGCGTCGAGCAGCCAGTGGTGCCGCACCTGCTCGAACGCCTTGAGCAGGACGGCGACCGCCACCCAGGACTCGGCGTCGCCGCTGTCAGCACCCCGCTGCGTGGCCCAGGAGGAGGAGGGGGAGGAGGAGGAGGAGGAGGAGGAGGAGGGCAAGGAGGAGGAGGAGGAGGAGGAGGAGATGAGCGCATGAGAGTCCAAGATCCAGCCTCGCCCCCTGGCCGGAAAGGGCGAGGGGTTGCAGCAGCACCAAGCACTGCGGAGGAGGAGGAGGAGGAGGAGAAAAGCGAGGAGGAGGAGGACGAGGAGGAGGAGGAGGAGGAGGGCGAGGAGGAGGAGGAGGAGGAGGCGAGAGCACGAGAGTCCAAGATCCAGCCTCGCCCCCTGGCCGGAGAAGTCCAAACGACAACATGAGGTATCGCGAGGAGGCGGGGTCGCGCCTGGCCTGACAGACGGGGGGACGGGGGGCACCAAGCACAGAAGGCAAGACAACTGGCAGCGAGGACAAGCGCGGGGACGCCTGCGGAAGGCGGCTAGAGCGGGAAGCAGGTGGGGAGCACCCACGCGCAGCAGCTCCGGGCGAGGGGAGAGGACGGGGATGGGGGAGGTCCTCAGTTTTGCCCGCTGGTGCTACGGGAGCCGAGGACGGCAAGGTCATAGTAGAAGAATGAGGCTGCGAAATCGAATAGGAAGTGACAATCGAAGTCCAAGGAGCAGCCGTTTTCGAGGTACTCGGGGTCGAATCGACGAAGGAAGCAATGACATCGAACACGGAAACATCCAGAAGGGGGAGGAAGTAGCAATATGTGAAGGAGCAGCGGCACCAGCCCGTGGGGAGCCACACTCACCACATCATCCACGCCACACAGCATACCCTCGAGAGACCCCGCCGCTCCACTTTTCTCGTCGACGGTCGGAACGGGGGTCGCATCAGAGTCCGAGCCAGGGAACGTGGCAATCTCGGTCGGGTGATTGGCCGACCATCAGGAAGACACGGCAGGGGTCCATCTCGGCGAGGAGCAGACTGACGACGTCCACGTCGTTGAAGTCGAGCTTGTCGAAAAACTCGCTACCAGGAGGTAGTTACAACGCTCGAGCTGGAGGCGCTCCCCATCGCCCATGCGGGCAGGGGTGGCCAGCATCATGGATCGGACACCCGTCAATGCCACACTGTGCGGCTGGGAGGGAGGAGGGGAGGAGGAGGAGGAGGAGGAGGAGGAGGAAGGAGGAGGAGGAGGAGGAGCAGCAGAAGGAGGAGC
>CAUYUJ010016320.1:72507-208881 GCA_963575745.1 Prorocentrum cordatum | reverse complement strand
CGTGCGCGTGCGTGCTTGCGCGCGTGCGTGCGCGCGTGCGTGCGTGTGCGCGTGCGCGCATGCGCGCGCGCACGTGCGTGCGTGCGTGCGTGCGTGCGTGCGTGCGTGCGTGCGCGCGTGCGCGCGTGCGTGCGTGCGCGCGCGTGCGTGCGTGTGGGGGGGGGGGCCCGAACGGCGATTACTCTGCGTACACGTCGGTCACAAGAAACACTTGAGCAGGGACGGACCGCCCAGGCATTCCTATAAGCCTATCACGAAACGTTTAAACTTTGAACCCAGATATGCCACAAACAGTTCTCTTTTAAAATATTCACAATGTGATAAAACAAAAGACAATCCCAGCCAGATATGTTCTACGAACATTTCCTGGAAACCACAAAAGGTTCCTAGAACATTGTCTGGTAGGCCTATAGGCACGCCAGGACGCTTCGCCACTGCTTGAAGCACATAAGAACATAGAGTAGAAGGGTGGATGAAGTAGACTGGGCGCAGGCCCTCCCAGAGAACAACAAACCACAGCAGAGGCAGATCGATTCTTGAAGTAGGAAAACGCTTTAAAAACATGGGGACATGGGCATCAAAAAATACCTACTTCCGACTACCGGCGTGTACACTGTACCCTTACTGGTTGCACTTCCACTCCATCGGCTGTACCCGTCAACCCCGCTGCCGCCAGTCCCCCGGCCGCCACCGCCGCTGGTTCCCTGGCCCCTGGCCCCGCCACGCTCCTGGGCTGCTCTGAGCGGGCCCGACTCCTCTAAGTCCCCCACCGGGCCGGCGCAGTGTCGTTCTCTCCCCTCCCTCCTGCATGGTGGTTGAAGTCGTCTAACGCCTCTCGTTTTGCTTTACTCGCCAGCGCAGTCCCTTTGCCTAGCCGCCGACGCAAAAGGTATACTTTGCCCTTCTGGGAGGACGGAAGGAGAAGGGGGCCGAGGCCCGGCCCCGGTGCCCTCATTGCTGCCGTCGTTAGCGTTGATCATGAGCGGCATCCACCCGTCCTGCGCGCGCGCTGGAGACTGGAGGGGGGAAGGACGAGGAGCGGGGTGTGGTGGTGCAGCGGTGGCATGACGGTCAAAGTGTGCTCAAACTCGAGGAGTGGGGAGTGAAGAGGGGGAGGGAGGACACGGAGCGAGGAGTGGGGAGGAGGAGGAAAAGGAGGAGGAGGAGGAGGAGGAGGAGGACGAGGACGAGGAGGATGAGGAGGAAAAGGATGAGGAGGAGGACAGGAAAAAGCGACAAAGTGTGAAGGGTATTGATGGTGGTGAGGAATCGAGTCTAGCCGAGTCGGCCCTGGGAAGCGGTCAACTGTCACTGAGGAGCAGTGCAGCGAACGCTTCTGGGCATGTCGTGACCTCGAATGGGCGCCGAAGCGCCCCGAGCAACCCATAGCCGCTCAGGCATCAGCCCGCGCTTCCCCTTCGGGGTGCGGCCCGCACGACGGGCGCGCAGGAGAAGAGAGAGGGACCTGCTGCAGAGGCGCTGAGCGGAGCGGCGGCTCGGCACGTGGCGGGTAGCGGACCGGCTCGGGGCGAACAGCTCGTCGGAGCGGAGCGGAGAGGGTGCGGGGCCCGTGGCGGTGCCCCTGCCCTCTGGGGCAGAGTGCGCGAAGCCTTGGCCGCGCATTGCGCTCCAGGAGACGTCGCGGACGAACCAGCTCACGGAACCGTCGGCGACAATCGGTGCGGCGCCGCCGAGAGACAGAGCCGCCAGACAGGCGGAGCCACGGCCCAGTGCACACGGACACGGGCACGGCCAGCGTCATGGGATGCCACAGCGGTGCGGTGCCAGGCCGAGCAGAGAACTCGGAGTCCCCCAAGAACTCACCGCACAGGCAATAACCGCACGGTTTGGGGACCTCGGAGTCCCCGATCGTCCGAGATATCTCCGGAGAACGACCAACGTCCCAAAACTGTGCGGCCAACCCGAAACCCCACCTTGTCATCGCACCGTCTGGGGCCCCCGAGGAGTTGGAGGGAGGGAAGGAGGGGGGCCAGATGAACGAGGGACTGAAAACTCCCAAATGGGGTCCGTGTAAATGGGGTCGGAGGATCGCGCCGCATCGTCGATGCGTCGCCGATGCATTGCCGACGCGTCGGCGATGCATCGGCGCCACCAACGTGGAGAGAATCGGTCTCTACATCTAGCCGCACAACCGATGCATCGGCGATGCGGCGCGGTCCTCCGACCCCACACACTCGGGCACCATGAGGCCTGGATGAGGAAACCAAGAGATACAGACATCTCTACTCCCCAGACCTCTCCCAGGGTGCATTCGGACCTGAATTACGCGGCGAATCCAGGTGGGGTTGAGGGCCTTCCAGGAGGCCGAAACAAAAACAACAGAGGCAGGGGTAACGGTATGGGTACCTGTCCATCCTCAGAGTTGAGTGGAGAGGCATGGAATGGAATGGACCCCATCGTGATGCGATACCACACGATAACCAGATAACGCCGAAGCCAACACTACAAGGAAGCATCCTAGTTGGTCGGCAAAGCCTTGGGCAATGGTTCGTCCTCGAGACGCTGTATGTACAGACGAAGCGTGGGATAGCGCGGGGTCTTGCATGGTCCCACTAAAGGGGCTCCCAGTTGGGAGCTCCCGTAGGTTCAGAAGGAGGAGTGAGCAGGAGGGCAGGAGAGCCCATACTCGAATCGTCGAGTCGGATCGGCGATCGAAATGAAGAATCGGATCGGCGGAAATCGGCAGTCAAATGGGGAGAAGTCGAATGGCGGAAATCGGCAAACTAGTAAGGCCTCCATTGGGAAACCGAAGCCTGGATCGGAATCCGGGGTCGCACTGAATCGGAATCGGAGTCGATCGAACTCGAACCGAACCGAGTTGAAGGAGTCGAAATGAGCTCGGGGGTTGTTCAGGGAGCCCCTGGCCGAAGGTACCCCAAACTGCGGGCTCCTTCGCGAAGACCCTTGGGCCCCCTGGGCCTCGTGAAGGGCGCTCTGGAAGCCGTCGGGGCCTCCGACAAAATCCCGGGGACACCTTTTGGCGAGGCTTAGTGGGGGGGTCGTAAATGTGCGGGTCAGAAAAGGTCTCCTTTTATGCACCTTTCGAGCCCCTCTGGAGCCCCAGGGGACTGGTTCAGGTACTGCTTGGGTAAACCTTTTCGGACCACCCTCGATCCCCCCCCCATTTATGACCCCCCCATTACGCAACGCCTGAAGCACCTTGGGCCAGGGGCACCTCCGGCAGCACCCGAGGCGCCCTGCGAGGGGGCCGGGCGCCGGCGTGACAACCGTCCGCCCGCCGCCACGGCGGCGTGGCCCGCGGCGCGGCCCGCGGCGTGGCCCGAGGGCTCGCCACCGCTCGGGCGTCCATTCCCCGTGCACTGTTCGGCTTCGCGCGTGCCTGCCTTGCCGCTCAGATACTCGTCCAAACGCTGGGGGCGTTTTTTCCCCGTTTCAATTTTTCGCGTGGCGGTCGGACAAATCTTAGGTCGGGCGTGTCCTCATACAGGCGGATCTTGGACGAACCAAAAAAACCTAACAATACCCCCCACATGATCGAACGTGGTCAAAAAATCGTCCCAAGACTATTTTTTACTATTGTTGAGCATCCCTCCTGTAGAGGGACAGGCCCGACTTCAGACAAACCCCCCCCCCAAAAAAAAACAGCAACCCAAACCATAACAAAAACGACACCGGCCAGGCCCAGAACGAACAAGAAACGGCAACCCAAAACAAAAAACATCACGGCGACCCAAACCAAGAAAGACTGGACAGAAACGGGAAACAGAAAAAACGGCAATTCAAAAAATTGAACACGGATCGCGCAACGAACCCGAAACGGCGAGACGGCAACCACATAACGGAGAAACGTCGGCTCCTAAACCAGAGCGGAAACACGCCGATCGTGAAAACCCAAAAACCAACAGCAACAAAAACAAACACCCCCAACATGTTTCAGACCGTGGTGCTCGTCGATAGTCCCAGCCGAAGAGAAAATGCACACGCCCGAGCGATGCCACGAGGGATGGCACCGCTTCTCTGCGGCGACGGGGGGGGCGCGGAGCGGGGCGCGGTCTGGCAGCAAGGGAGGGGGGCGGAGGCGGAGGCCGAGGAGCGTCTGCTTGGGCGCAGACCGCGGCATGGGGGCTCGAAGCCTCCTCCGCTTCCCTCGCCGTCGACCACTGCGCCGACCACTGCTCCAGGGCACCCGCCTGGGTGCACCGGGGATTTTAGGCGGAACCGCCAGTTGTAGAGAAACAAAAAAACCACTTAAACACAAACTTTGGCGCTCCGCGCTCATGTCTTGGATCCGCGCTGGACCCCCCTCCCTGGCGCGCGGAGCGCGCCATGGGGCGGCGCCGAAGGCGCCGCCGGGGGGGGACCCAGCGCGGATCCAAGAAACCACCAAGGAGCGCCAGCTGGGACAGATAGGGGGGGCAACGCAGTGCGAGCACGAGTCTGGCAAGCAGAGTCGAGGGAACCCTCAACCAACCCTCCGGGCGGTAGCCGCACAGGGCGGCCATCGAGCTCACGCAGCGCCATCCGAGGCATCTTCGAGTGGAGACCTCTGCACATTAAGAGCCACGAATCAGGTGTCCGCGGTTTGCCCTCCAGGGTGAGCGGCGGGCCTTCGCAGGCTGAGGCCGACTTGACCCCTGCCTTGACGTCCAGCCGCGGCATGTCTGGCGAAAGCACGCAGTAACTCGTCCGAGCAGTCGACGGCCCAGCACCCATGACGAAGGGCAGACAGCAAGCTGAGCTGGATCTTGCAACGCCGGGAACAAACACCTGGGGGAAGCTCCACCATGCTGCCACGTTCGTTGACCTGGCTGCGCCTCCCCCTTTCGGCAGCGAGCACATTGCCAAACCCCATCCTGGACCGCTCGTGGACGCGCTAGGCGACAGGGGACATCTTTCGGGGCGTTCGTATGGCACCCCGTCCAGGTCGAGACGATGACAGCGTGGGAACTACTAAGTTAGCCGCTAGGTTCCCCACGGCCTAGGCGACACAAAGTGAAAACGGGACGGCTTCCCTGAGAGCAGGGTCTGGATGGGAGTGTTGAAGCAACCCTCTCTTGGTGGCAGCGTCAGCCAAATCATCTCGAATGCGCACTGTCTACCCCGCCTCAACAACATCCCCGCTTGTGTCAAGGCGGGCATTCGCCTTAAACAAACTGGCCAACGAATCTTTCTCAGACAAAGCCAAAAAAACGATGCCACTGTAGGCTAGCGTGTGGCTAACTATTCCGCGAACGAGGGGGCTTTAAGCTGTTTCAACACGTTGGGACAATCCGTATATAAAGACCACGCCAGCCAAAGCAGCACACTCCCCTCCTCGTCTAGACTAAGGGGTTGAGCTCCAAGCTGGAGGAGCCACAGTGCAACTTAGCATGCTGTCAGGTCTGACCACACAACGGCCCCAGCGAACGCGAGACAACTCTGTGGATGGGCTCTTCGAGCAAGAACCGTCTAAGAGCGCGCCCTTGAACTACCCCCCAATCCTACAAAGGTAATTGTACCACTCGATGAGCACGCCCTCGTCGGTAAGAGGCGGGGAGGACCACCAGGGTGGCTTCTTCTCTCTGCGGAGATCTCTCATTCTCCTGCTCGGAGGAAGGGTTTACCCCTCCCCCTACCACTTTCCCTGGGCCCCGAAGGGGGGATGTGTCCGAGGATGCCCTGTGGGCCAAGATGGCTCCAAGATGGTTTACGAGATGGGTCAAAATACCCCGAGATGGCTCATGATAGCCTCCGGCCCACACCCTTCAGACCTTACCAAGGCCTTCAGACGGTCTCCAGTGCCCGCTGCTCCCCCCGAGGATCCTCCCCAAGAGGCCACATTTGGGCCTACGACACCTAAGGGAAATCAATGTGGTTGGCCTTCTTGCCGTTTCGCTCCCGATGAGCTTTAGAGGCTCCCCAAGATGGCCCCAAGACGGCCCAAGACAGGCCCGATGGGGGGGCTCACAAGAGCCACGAGGGGGCTCCCAAAGCGCCCAAGAGCGCTCCAAGATCGGACCAAGAGGCCTCAAGGCGCGATTCTGGTAGCATTTGAGGGAGAACCCGAATCCATACTCCCCCCTCTGTTTGAGCCAGGGATGTTAAGAGGTCTCCCAGCCCCCTCCAATAAACCCCACGAGGGCGTTAAAACACCCAAAAAAGAGCCACAAGAAATCCTCATGTGTCCCGCGGGGACCCACGGGGACCCCGAAACGGCCACACAGATGGCCTTGGTGGCATTAAATAACCTCTCACAACAACATACTTCCAGAACCCGACGTTTCGTTCTCCTTGTCATCGTCCGTTCCTTCCCTCCTCTGAGCCTGTTCACTCCCTCATACTCCTCCTCCTTTTCCTTATCTTCCTCGTGAGGCATTCCTCCTCCTCCTCCTCCTCCTCCTCCTCCTCCTCCTCCTCCTCTTCCCCCTCCTCATTAGTTTGTCTATGTCTTCCCCCTCCTCCTCCTCCGCCCATCCCTCCCCCTACCCCCACAATACGTCCCAAGGAGGTCGAGCATGACTCAATACAGCCTCCAGCACACCTCCAAGAAGCCTCAAGCCTCACGTGTCCCGTGGGGACCCACGGGGACCCCGAAAAGGCTACAAAGATGGCCTTAGTGGCATTCAATAACCTCTCACAACAATACACTTCCAGAGCCAGACGTTTCGTCCTCCTTGCCATCGTCTGTTCCTTCCCTCGTCTTTGCCTGCGTCCTTCCTCATCCTCCTCCGTTTCCTTATCTTCCTCGTGACGCATTCCTCCTCCTCCTCCTCCTCCTCCTCCTCCTCCTCCTCCTCCTCCTCCTCCTCCTCCTCCTCCTCCTCCTCCTCCTCTTGTTCCCCCTCCTCATTAGTTTCTCTGTTTCTTCATCATCCTCCTCCTCCGCCCATTCCTCCCCCTACCCCACAATACGTCCCAAGGAGGTCGATCATGACTCAGTACAGCCTCCAGCACACCTCCAAGAGGCCTCAAGACAGCCTGAACATGACCCAAGATAGCTGAGCATGGCTCAAGATATCCCGCGACTGCTTGTAGCCAAGCATGGCTCAAGATAACCTCTAAGAGGCTCCCAAAACGCCTCCGATCGTCTGGACGGGATCATTGCGATGCGCGAAGCGTCAAGAGCTGTGGACCGGCGAAGCTGGCTCGCCGAACAACTGACGCAGAAATTCGCGCTGGTAACCGACGGAAAAAGAACAACCCAATCCCTGGTCCAGACGGCCCAGCAAACACGGCCTTGGCGCTGGGCCTCAGGAGGGCCGAACAGCTTGGAAGACGTCGCATCACTGGTCCAGAATTGGAGCCTTGGGAAAACGAGGCCCTCTGGTGGCAAAAACCATCGCATCTACCCTGATTCAATACGACATCGCTGTCAGCGCACTCAGGCGGCCTCAGGACTCCTTCTCTGCGTAGCTTCTTTAGCAACCCAAGAGACGCAACAAAGATACGGATATCCTGGCGGAGGTCGCTAGTAAACGTGAACGGGCCCGGCATGGCCCAATCAGTCCGGAAAACGAGAGCTTCATCGAGCCCACTGGTCTCCCACTCCTCCTCGAAATGTCCACCCTGACAAACCAAGAAGTCCAAGCCTACCTCAACGCCTGGAACAGGAGCGAGAGAGTGGTGATACGAGAAGCGGTTTGCCCCAAGGCAGGGTCGGCGCAACAACTGCTAGCCAACAAAGATCGTTTTCAACAATCGTGAGAAAAGGCACGCGCTTGCCGCCTGTCGAAAGCTGCATTGACCCACCGAAAGAGCAACGGAACAATGAAAAAAACCTCCATCACTGCAGCCGTGAACTTCCACACCGTCAAAGATGCCAAACAGGAGGGCCAGTCGTGAAGTTCTGGAGGCGACGCCTGCGGAGATCAGCCCTGGACTTGGCCGTGCGATGACCACAGCGAGTAAAACTGACACATCGATGCTTGCAGCTGCTTGCGGATTGATCGACACGCGCCAGATCGGCACTGACGGTCTTTCCCTGATAAGGATCAGATTTCGCTTCTCGGCTTTAAGGGGTCCTGCTGGTGGCGGAAGTGGCACAACGTCGTGGCGCCCCTCGGGAGGCGGAAAAAGGACGTAGCGCCACCCGGCAGGATTCACCTTTTTCAGCCTGTGGACAGAGCCGCCAGATCCTGTGCCCAGGGCCACTCCTGCGAGACATCGAATCGATGCCTGTGTCGGGATCCCCTTCCCATGGTCTCTCTAACCTTCGCTGGAGCGCCGTCCGTCCCCAGGTGGACGGCCCCCGTCGTCATGGGCCAAGCGAGTCCTTCGAGAACCTCGCTCACTTCCACCTCCGGAGGGGGCGACACTGAGCAGGCCTGCACGGCCGCGGGCCCACCCTCGCGATCGGTCCACAGCGAGCAGCCTGCAATCAAAGGGCGATGGTCCTGTGCAGGGGCTTGGAAACAGCGGTCAGATCGAGCACCACCACCTCCGCGAGGCCCACACAGTTGAGCGAAGCATCGTCGGTGTAGGTATGTAATGTGATGGATCGTGGAAGGTCACGGCGGACGAATTCCAGGATCACCTGGATCCTGACAAAAGCTGCCGCGGTGGAAGAAACTGTTATAACACCCTCCTTTGACAAATTGGGCACAGTGGTAGGCGCAAGCGCCCAGCCTGGACGCCAAGAAACCAACTCTTCGGCAACGGTCCTGGAAACAATCCAGGTCAAACAACTTGTAAACCTTATACTGATGCCAGAACATGATTTCCGACACATCTGAGGACGACATGCTCTCCTTGAACCCCAGTCACGAGAGAAACTGAGGGGGAGACGGGATGAGGGAGGGAGGGAGAAGGAAAGAGGGAGGAGGGAATGGTGAGGGGGGAAGGGAGGAGGACGGAGGGAGGGTAGAAGCCCCTGGAGCCTCCTAGGACTCGTGATGGGTGGTTGATCTTGAGGCCGCCGGAGACTCCTGTGGAAATCCTGGAGACACCATGGGCCATGGGCACTTCTACGTAACGACACCCGGGGGAGGGCGCCGCTTCTCTGCGGCGAGCGGGGGAGGCCGAGGAGCGTGCCGCGAGAGAGGCGAAGAGGGGGAGGGAGACGGAGGAAGGAGCTTTCTCGGAGGTCCCTCGGCACTAACAAGAGAAACGGCGGGGGAGAAGGGGGAGGGAGGAGGGAGGGAGGAGGGAGGAGAGAGGGAGGCGGGAGGGAGGAGGACGGAGGGAGGGAGGGAGGAGGAGAGGAAGGAGCGATGAGGCGCTGACAGTGGAGGTGACGAGAAGGAGGAGCAGGAGGATCAGGACGGCGAGCGGGACACGGGGTAAGGCCAGGCAGCGGCGCGACAGGACGAGAAGCAGGCCGTTTGGTATGCTGCCTACAGGGGGGCTGACATCGTGGCGGACTGAACACAAAGGTAAGCAGGGGAGGCGGAGAAGGAGGGGAGGATGTGGAGGAGGTATGGCAGGGGGAGCGGGAGGAAAAGAGAATGAGGGGTGGAACGAGATCTTCTCGACATCCACGGCCAGCGACTTCGATCAGATCAGGCAAGAAGTTGACAAGTTGA
Organism: Prorocentrum cordatum; assembly: GCA_963575745.1. Lineage (NCBI taxonomy): Eukaryota > Dinophyceae > Prorocentrales > Prorocentraceae > Prorocentrum > Prorocentrum cordatum. Next base: position 199,399 of record CAUYUJ010016320.1, on the reverse strand, counting down.
CAGTGGGAGGAGGATTGGGGGAAGAGGGAGGAGGAGGAGGAGGAGGAGGAGGAGGAGCATATATCCCTGCTCACTTCAACCTTCTGCAGCGGCAATGCCCATGTGGCAATGTAATGGAAAAGGCGGAGTGACGCTCCGGCCCGTGGAAAAAAGGCTTGGGGGTCCGACAGCGAGGCGTTGTCGATGGCGAAGCCTGGCCGGTCGACGACGGCTTTTACGGCGACGCCGACGACGGGGGCGTCATCCTGCCGCTCCCCCCTCCCCATAATCATCATCAACATCACCATCCACATACACTCCACTACCATCGTAATCACCATCATGGACACCATCATTTGTTTTGAGAGAGCTTGTCTTGAGAACTCACGTCATCCTTCCACCCGGCGCACGAGAGAATAGACCCGCCGACAACCCCCCCTGTTCCGTTCCCGGGAACTCTAGGAAATCCGGCAACGAATTTCAATCGGGCGCCTTCGCGTGGGACAGAAAACTGCCCCCCCCCGACCCTCCCCGAGGAGGCCTTCGGAAGCCTCGGGGATCTTCTGACCCGCCAGACCCTGGTCAGCAGGAAAAGCAACAACTGCAATGCGGGAAAAAAAACTGCAACGCAGGTCTTCGCAAACCCGGGTCAGCCAATATGCACGGCCGCCTCGCGGCCACGAGCGGCTCGCTAACCCGGGTCAGCCAGAGGGGGTCTTCGCAGGATCCTGCAGGATCTGGTGTCCTGGCTGACCCCCGTTTGCATTGACCCCCGTCTCAAGGCACACCCGAAGGCCCCCTTGTGTTCCGTTTCCGGGACACCCGGGAAATCTGGCGCAGCAGCAGGAAGCCAGGCGCCCAAACGTCGCATCGGCAGTTCATGACTCTTCGAATTCTACATACGAAGAATGCAGGCGTGATCAGAAAGCGTACGGGAAAACGAACGCCGCCCACTGTAGCTTCGGGCGTCCGCGTTTGCGCTTGCGGTACCATTGCCTTGGTGTGTTTCCTCCAGGCTTACACACGAGGTCGCGCAGGATATGACAATCTGGCAATCGTGCTATCTTGCTATACAATTTGCCTTGTTCCAAACCAACGCCCTCGCGTGGGACATCCTCAGAGAACCAGCACCCCGAGCCTAGCCAAGGAAGCCCTCAGACGCGCGCCGTGGCGCGCCAGGGCGCTCTGGGCGTGTCCCAGTCCAGGACTCCCGCTCGAGACATCCTCCCAAAGTTGACCCTCGGCGCGCCAGAAAGTCAAGCCCTACAGCGCCCCTATGGGACCATTTCTGGGGATCTGCCGGCGCGCGCCGGGGCGCGCCGAGCGTGTCCAGTCCGGGGCTCTCGCTCGAGACATCCTGGCAAAGGTCGACCCACGGCGCGCGGGAAAGTCAGGCCCCAACGCGCCCCCCGAGACCAGTTCTGGGGATCTGTCGTCGCGCGCCGGGGCGCGACGCGGCGCATCGGGCGTCTCAGTCCGGGGCCCTCGCTCGAGACATCCTGGCAGAGGTCGACCCGTGCGTCCCAAGCTGGGGATCCCGCACGAGACGCGCTCGCAAAGTTGCCAAATCGTCACCCCCAGAGGAGGCCCCCACGGACGATGGCGAGGATGAGCAGGGAGGAAGAAGAAGGAGGACAGAGGGGGGAGGAGGGAGAGGAGGAGGATAAGGAGGAGGAGGAGAAGGAGAAGAAGGAGGACCAGGAGGAGGATAAGGAGGATCAGGAAGAGGAAGAGGAGGGGGAGGATGAGGAGGAGGAGGAGGAGGAGGAGGAAGAGGAGACCTCACCCTCCTCATCCTCACCCGCGGCACCACCGCTTCCCGCTCCGCTCGACCAAAAACACACGCCTCTTCTTCTATACAGGAACTCCCCATCAACCGCAGAGCGGCCGGCTAATACACCTTTCGCACTTTTCATCCTCATCCCTTCCCCTTCCTGATCCTCCGCCTCCCTGGATTCCTCCTGCGGGGTGGACAGGGACAAAAGTCAGGAGAAGAGGGTGAAGGAGTAATGACGGGGCACGCAGAGAAGGGAGGGCGAGGGAGGAAGGGAATCCCACCGGCCCAGCCCTTTAGGGCGTGAGTGGTTTAGAGCGGTTCCTCTTCCAACCTCCCTCCTTCCCCTTCGCCCCTTCCCCCCAACCCCTTCCCCCTGGACCTGGAAAGGGGGGGTTCGCGAGGGTTGGAGCATGCAAAATGGCCTCGGCGAAGAAGCCAAACTCGATGATGATACTGATGTTTTGGCTACATCTGGGCCTCCTGGGGGGGGGGGGGCCTATACTGAGGAGCTCCCCTCCTTTGATCGATCTCCTCCAAGATGGCCCCCGAGGCTCCCGCGGGTTGCCCCAAGGGGGCCCAAGAGGCCTTCAAGACACCCTCAAGCTGCCCCGAAGAGGCTCCCCAAAAAAAACCAAGACGCCCCAAGAGGCCTCCCAGGGGCACCCAAGACGCCCCAAAAGGCCTCCGCGAAATTGCCAAGCTCATTGTTTTTTGCTATGACGTTGGCTACATGTTGGCCTCCTGGCCTTTGATCGATCTCCTCCAGGATGGCCCCAGATTTTGACTTCGGGGAGTTTGAGAGGTCTCTTGGCAATCCAGGGGGGCCCTCTTAGGGCGTCTCGGGTGCCTCTGGGGGAGCCTCTCAGAAACCCTTGGGAGTTTCTTGGGCGCATCTTTGGGGGCGTCGGGGGGGCCTCTTGTTTTACATTGCAAAGGCAAAGCGAAATACAATAACAATTCAGGCCTGATGGTTCGGAACGGGAAATCGGTGGGAGCCAGGAGTCTGGCGCAGAAAGACGATGTCTGCTTCACATCGTGGGCTGTATCCCAGTGCGAAGGCTACTCTGAAAGGCCCTCCAATGTTACCTGGCCAAGTGGCGGGCACACTCCTTTGCAGGATGACCTTCAAGTGCAATTTTCAGAAACGACGAGCTTGTGCCGAGAATACTGCGGCGTCGACTTGCGCAGAATATTGCTGGCGCAACCCACGTGCCATATGCTCATTCGGCAAACATCTGCAAGGTTGCTGAGGTCTTCGCTATGGTGTCTGTATTACCCTCGCTAGAAACGGCTGTCATGCATGTTCAGGCTGTGGTCAACCAAGAACCATCAAACCCCGCATTGTCGTTATATGTCCACTCGTCGCCTAACGTGACATTGGTCTGCATGGCCTCTTCGGCAAACTCTCTGGTCATGATCCAGCCATTGTTGGCGAATCGGGTGCCTTGAACCACCATACCCGTACTCACGATAGCATGAACAATCATGAACCTGTTACACTGTTTCGACATTTGGCCAAACTCAAGCTCCAAATGTCAAGCATGTGCGTACAAGTCATCGTCGAAGTACGCCACCGTCCTTGTGCACGTTGAGACGCGGAAGAATGGCAAAGGCTGCCTGGTAATGGCTCCCCTCCCCCCTTTACCCGCGTTCCCTGCGTGCACCGCCCCCCCCTTCCGCATGCCACGACCCTTCGTGAAAAAACCATGGGCCCGTGCTCCCGAGGCCACACACCTCCGTAAAACACGATTGGCGTGCGTTCCGAGCTTCCAAAAAGGCCCATGCAGGCAACCAGGGACACCAAGATGGTCCAAGACGCTTCGAAGACTGCCCACGATGGCCCCAAGGCGGTCCAAGATGGTCTCAAGGCGGCCGCAAATGCATCCAATGAGGCCCAAAAGAGCCACAAGAGGACCTCCAGCAGGGCCCGAAAAAGCAAACATCCTTGATTGCCGCTGGGACTTTGAATGTTGTTCGCATGATCCTCATTTCGGGCTTTAGTCAGCTCTAGAAGGCCCAAGAAGCCTCCACGATGGCCCCCAGACGGCTAAAGGGGCCCACAAGAAGGTCCCAAGATGGCCCCCCAAGAGGTCCCACGATGGCCCAAGAAGCATCCAAGACGGCCCAAGTGGGCCTGCCGTGGGACCCACGACGGCCTTAGAAGGCATTCGACTGCCCAAGACGGCCCCACAACGGCCCCCAGACACCCACCACACGGCCAAGAGGGCCCCAAGACGGTCAAGAGAGACCTAAGACGTCGTAGGAGGGCCCCATGCCGGCCCAAAATGGGCCCAGGGGACCCCCAATACGGCCTCGTAGGAGGCCACGGTAGCCCCAAGACGGCGCGAACGAGTTCCAGGACGCGGGTTAAGAACATGACGATGACGACGGCAAGGCCAATGACGGCGCCGATGCCGATCGCGTCGATGACGATGATGGTATCCACGCGTCGGTGATGAAGGTGTTGGAAAGATTTCGAAATGCCCGCGCAGCCGACGCGCGCGAATGACATGCATGGAATTCGCCGGCCCAACGGGCCAGGGCGTGCTAAGATCTCTGGTACCTGGTTAACAGTATTTCTAGTTCGCGCGCGCGGGGCGGCCCCTGGGGGTCCCCGGACGAAAAGTACCCCGGCAAGGTCCCGGCAAGTCCCCGGCAAGGTCCCGGCAAGTCCCCGGCAAGGTCCCGGCAAGGTCGGGTCAGAGATGCCGGAGTTCTGTTTCGGAGTCCAAGAGGGCTCCAGATCGGTCCAAGAGGGCCCCGAGAAGCTTTCTAGACGGTCCAAGAGAGGCCCGAGACGGCCAAAGATCGCCCGAAGACGCCCCAGATGGCCCCAAGACAGCCCAAGAGGCCTCCAAGACGCTCCAAGGGCCTTCCAAGAGGCCTCCGAAGAGGGCCCCAAGTTGCCAAAATCGTTGATTTTCATTGGTTTTTTCTATGTTTTTTTTGCGTTCTGGCCTTTTCGCTTCCGGACGCTCCAAGAGGGCCCAAAAGGCCTTCAAGACTGCTCCAAGACGGCCCACGAGGCTCCCAAGACGGCCCCGGAGCGGCCCAAGAGCGCCCCCCAGACGGCCCAAGTGCTGCCCAAGGCGGACCAAGAGGCCCCAAGACGGGCCCAAGAGGGGCTCAAGAAGGGAACCGAGAACTGAAAAATCGAGCCCTCCGCCCCAGAAGGCGCCCAGGACCCCGAAAGAGGCCCCAAGAGACTCTCCAAGACACCCCCAAGACGCCCCAATAAGCTCCCGTGAGGCCCCAAGAGGACCAACAACGTCAGGCCCCAGGCCCCAAGAGGACCAACAAATACCGCCAAGAGCCCGCCGAAAGCCCCCCAAGAGACCGTCACGAGAGCTCAGGAGGCCCCCTGGAGGCCTCCCGAGTTCTCCAAGAGGCCTAAAAAGAGGCTCCAAGAGGCCCCAAACGGCCCCACAGAGGCTCCAAGAGGCCACGAACGCGCAAGCAAACGCCTGCGATGGCACAATACGGGCCGGCGGAATGAGCGAAGCGATTAAATAATTTGACAGGGATCACCCAACCCCGGCACGCACGCAAGGGCGCTCCAATGTCCTCGACATGCGCGTGCGAAAGGCCCGCTTGGTCGCATGCGATGACATCGCGGAGAAATCGAGAAACGTTATCTTCTGAACGCGTGATGGACGTGTACGAGCGCAAGCGCATTCTCATGTTCGAACCCTCATGTTACAAAACTCTCGTTTCTCTGTGTGCTCATAAATGTTCGGAATCTCAATCTTGAAAGCGCCGAAATGTATTCGAAACGACGACAGCCTTCGAAACAACTTCGAAACCAACGGCTTTGAATGATTTCGGCATGCGCGTGCGACGGCACGCGCGTGGACTTTGTCTCATTTGTTGCCAGGCATTCTTGAACACCGCTGAGTTTCGATTAACGAGTTCGCGCATAGTATTACTTGCGAGGACTGGGAGGATACTGGCTGGCTGGGATGAGCTGAATTCAGATGAACAACGATATAATTTCAGATGAACATACTATGGGCCATAATCGTATGCACACTGCACATTTACGGGGGGCGTGACAAATCCTGAGGTGTGAGGGTGGTAGGTCCTGATTCCTCTTCAAAGAGGAACAGACACGCAGTGCCCAGACGACGGGCGGCGACGAGGCGGCGACAGCGGCAACAGAGCGGCCAGAGCGGCAGACAGGCCCAGCCGACGCGCGGCGACGGGGTTGCGGCGGGGCGGCGACGAGGCGGCTACATCGCCGCCAGAGCGGCAGACAGGCCCAGCTCCTTTCGTAGAGCAGGAGCAAGACACTCCCAAGTGCAAGCACTGCGTTTGGGACACATCCCGAGGGGCCCAGGCCCGCTCCTCTCCTCGGCGGCGACGATAGGGGCGAATAGCCCAGGGGCTGGCATTACACGCATTCGCACGGGAGCCTTGTCGAAGACATAGATCATCGGCGCCCCTGGATACATGGATTGCTCTCCCCTGGGCTATTCGCCCCCATTCTCGTCGTCTCTGATCCAAAGGCGCAGGGCGCGCCGTGGTTCTGCGGCGTGATGTAGCAGCGCGTGGTGCGCATGTCCACGCAGGGCTGGTTCATGCCGCGGTTCCCGAACTCGGAGGCGCGGGCGGGCCGCCCAGTACGGACCAGGGCCCGCCCCCAGACGGACCCGACACGCCCGCTCCCTACTCTGGCAGATGGCTCCTTGCTGGCCTCCCCCTTGGCATCTGGGGGCGCCCGCACTCGGGGGCCGCGTGCCGCCATCAAGGGGTCCAAAATGGAGAAGACTGCCCCCCCCCTTCTTCCGACTTTTACTGCTCGCAATATCGCCCCCCCGCCCTCGCCCTCCCCTCCCCTTCCCCCATCGCCCCTCCCCCTCCCCCCATCATCCCCCCCATCTGGTCATGTCATGATTTTTCGCGCGTACACTTGTGGGACTGAGCAATTCCTGGGCGTTCCCCGGCGGCGTGGGCGCGAAGCGCGACGTGACCTGCCCCCTCCCCGCCTCCCCCACGCACTGCCTCAACACGGTCACGCCCGTTGTCGCCAGGGAGTGAACAAACGCTATCCAAAGAACGCTTCGGAAATTCAGGGACCGCGCACTTCGGGGCTCTACTGACCTGGCTTGTCAATCCACACCCAGACCAATCAGGCTTTGCAAGACTGCGCAAGATCCTGCACCCAAGCCCGGCCCCATACCACCATGGCCCTGCAAAATTCAGAATTCTCGGAAAACCCCATTCGCCTTGACCCAGCGAGAGGCCTGCGCCAGCGTCATAGCTTGCACGGGATTCCCTCGGGGAGGCGAGGGGGGCGGGGACCACGGCTGCGAGAAAGCTGAAGTGAGGACCATTCCTGGGCCCGTTCCCGTGGAGGAGGGGAGGAGGAGGAGGAGGAGGAAGAGGAGGAGGAGGAGGAGGAGAAGGAGGAGGAGGAGGAGGAGGAGTTCTGCATATGGCGACTAGGCCGGTTGAGTGGCAGTGAAACCATGGATTTATCCTTCTTGGCCCTCCCAGCGCTGCTGGAGGCTATGGACCAAAGACCCTTGGAGATCCTGGTTAGGTAATCCCCGCGATTACCTTCAACCCTTTTCGGCACACTCTCGGGCAAGCTCTTTGAGCTGCTGGGGGGCAAAATACCCACAAATGGTGCAAAACCACAGCCCGACCCCCGAGTGATACCGAATTTTGTGGCTCGAGTGCGGGGAACCCCCTGCAATATGCACCCGCCATCCTGGAGGGGGTTCAAAGAGAGTCCCGCCGAGACAAACGAGATCAAAACAAGCAGAATCGAGCCAGCCCTTACATTTGGCGTGCGTGGTCGGCCCCTGTTATACCGATCGCATGCTATACTGTTCTGCTCGCACAAGACATGAGGTGAGGCGAACAGACTGCAGATGGACGGACCAGGAGGCCTCACGAGCACTTTCGCACGCTTGCTCTTGGAAGCTCTTTTGCCGAACTCAGCTTCGCACTGAAGGGCCCCACGGATGCTCTGGAGGGCCCCCATGCGGACTAGAAAGCCTTGTGCTCGATCATGTTTAAACGAAACCTGCGCGACTCGGGCACGCGGGCGAGGTCGGCGCCCACGGCCGCACATGCATCGGCCATGGCGTTCCCCAAGACCAAAAGCCTTGGAGCCCGGCCAGAAATGATGTCGTCGGCTTCCTGGCGAGAATGCACAAAGACCATCGTGCAGACCTGATTGGGGCGAGCTGCCAACCACAGCCCAATGTCCCACCAGAGGTCGCTGTCTGGCCCCGTGGGGCGCTGAAATCGGCGGCTGTACCAGCCCAGGATAACCGATTCATTGTCCGTGACATACACGCAATGGCCTGTACAGGACCGCAGCGCCAATAGCAATGCTAGCACCTCGCCCCTAGCCACCGTTCGGCGGCCGCCAGGTAATCCTCCCCAGATACCCAGCTCGAGCCGCACGTCATCCGTTAAGCCCCAGCACGCGAGGCCGACTCCGACCCTGCGCAAGCGGGGGTCGGCACTGTCAGCCCCTCCACTGGCGTCGCCGAAGACGTACATAGGCCAATCCGACGTCCCATGCCCTGCGCAGCCTTCGATGTAGTTGCCCGTGGACACGTGCCAATCCTCGGGCTGCTGCGGGGCTGGGAACTGCATCCAGGTACAGGGGATGAGCCCACGTGTCCAGAAGCAGACTTCTGCTTCCCCGCTCGCGTAGGCCTGTCCAACCAGTTGTTGGGAAAGCTCGTAAATGTGATGTTCGCCCCTGCCCTCGCATTCCCAGATCCGATGGAATGCTGCCTCATCGGCTTGACAGCAGCGTGGGCAGGTGATATTCAGCTTCTGCTCGGCACGCTCCTGACGTCGAGCTCCGGGCCAGGTGCCACCGATGGCAATCGCCGTCGCGAGGCCTGCCAGCTCTCGCCCTCCTGGCACCTCCTGGAGCTGAGCCAGTAGATGCGCGCCTGCTTCCAGCCCAGAGCCTCCGAAGTGTTCAGCTGCTCTCTGCCAATGATCAAATTACCATGAGCGCCTCGCCGAAGCTGTGAAATAGTTCGTCTGGGAAATCGGTTGATTCGACACAATGGCGTCGAAGGCCCAATGATGTTCGAGACCGTCGCCCCCGACCGGCGTCCTCCAAGATGCGGGCCCCAGCGGTTGCCACCGAACCTGAAAGAGGTAGCTGATGACCGCACCTTGGGGCCCTCTGATGCGCTGCGAGCGTCGGGCTGCGGCGAGGGCTTGCAACCCCCGGACGAGGGAGGCCCAGGTCTGGTGACGCCCTTACGAATGGCGGATCGCCGAGCTCAACATGAGAGCCAGAGCCACAAGCACTCTTGCGGCAGCCGATAGGCGGGATCCCGACCAGGCGCCAGAGACCCCGGGGCCTAGGGCGCTACAGAATCGTCGCCGAATCTGGACCATTTCGCCCCCATGCACTCCGTGAAGCTGGCGACCGTTGGTGTCAGCCGCCCGCGCCCCCTGAGCCTTGAGCCGCGTGGCGACGCGATATCGCTGAGTGCAGCTCGCATATGTGACAACTTTCTTGCTTATATGACTGTGTTTCTTCTGTCTCGAGACTCGATTGGCACGTGCCTGCCTTGAGCCTCCTCCAAGATCACACCCAAAGTATACTGACTGCGGTGCCGCTTCAAATAGAATCCGAAGGCCTTCGCCCGCCCCACGACGTCGCAAGCGTCCTGAAACTTGGCGCACACCACTACACTCTTGGGCGACATCTCGAGACCTGCTTCCTGCATGCTGCGGCATGTGCCCACTAAGCAGCTGACCAATTGCCTGCGAATGCTCTGTCTGGACCTTGTGACCGATTGGCCGAGATCGCCTTGCCACAGGCGCTGGGACATCCGGACACGTGCCGCGGCAAGCCTCTGCATGATGCGCGACGCGGCACATTTGGCAAACCGAGTGCCTCCTCGGAGCCCCTTTACACCACTGAGCGGGGCGGTGCGAGGGGCTCCGAGCACGCGCCCCCCTGCCGCATTCAACGAGCCAACATGCACTGCAGCAGCTCCAGGCCCAAAACCTCAACAGGAAAATCAAACCGCATGGCCGCCCTGCCGAGCTGCAGCCACCCGATGGGATCGTAGAATATGCTGATATCGAGGGGCCCGTTGCCACGATGCATCTGACGCCTGGCAGCGAGCCCCTCGCCGATCGATCTGAGGATTACTTCCCGAACTGTAGCGCTGCCCTTGATGGCCGCGCCCCGGTGCGCCTCGCAGTCTGAGGTCCACTTCTTGATATGCCGCTCACGCGCCCGAGACCATGCCCTGAACTAGCGCGGGAAAGTCCGGCGATCATATCCCCTGCTACCTTCTTGGGAAGAAGAGCGCCGAAGGCGAGGAAAACCTGATGAGGCCAAGTCTGCGTGGACTCGCAAACTGATAAACTTATGATTACTGCTGGAATGGCCTCATCAGGCAGCCGCAAAAGATCGTGCAAACTCAACCGATCTACTCCCATAGCCGCAGAGGACTTGATCTGTCCTAACGCGCACCTGATGTAAAGAATGGCGAGATCCGGCAAGGTTTCGTCGCGTACCCTGTCGCGTATCTGAGCAGCGAGATCTTGTAGGTCGCGTTAGTTCAGCTTGTTGGCGATTCACCCATAACAAATTTGGAGTCCATACGCGCCCCCATTCTCTGCTCATCGAATCCATGATGTCCTTTGGGCGTACCAAAATCTGACCGTTTATCTGAATGACGTGCACCTCTGGCTGGGGTCCTCAATTTTTTCTGGAGGGCCCCGATGGCAGGCGCCGTTTCAGCCCATTCTCGAAATTCAATCATAGATCTGCTCACAGCCCGTCTCTGGCTGCGACTGGCCAATCTGTCGACTGCCTGCGAGCTGACATCGAGCCGAGCCAAGGATGCGCCGCGAAGGTTCTCAAGCAATTGCTGCCAGTGCCCCCAGTCGAATCTGTCGGCGGGCTTGGTGATCTGCTCCGCCTGACACGGCGCGTCGCCCAGAAGGCTGCGGCCCGCGCGATATAGGATGGCAAATTGTTCGTCGCCACCTGCCCGTCGGAGATGCCGTGTAATACTGCGGGTGATTGCGCTGGCCCGTGCCCACCAGCCGCTGACCCTGTCTTTGCGAGGCGCCAGTCGGGGGGGGGGGGCTTGGCGCGCGACCGAGACCTTGGACTGAAGCGCCTCTCCGCGAGTCGCTCCAGATGGGACCTGCCGACGGTGCGTAAATAAGGAAGCCTCTGCGGTTCGGGCCCAGCTGGCGCGCAAAGCCGCAAGCGGGCCTGAATATGTTGAGCCGGGGCGGTAGGCTGCGGAACGGCCGACGGCCCCCGAGGGGGGGCGCTGGGCGGCAGAAATGAAACCAATCCGAGCTCTTTGTTCCTTCCACACATCACTGGGAATCGGGGGACCGCGCCAACGTTTCGGACTGCTCGTCGGAAGATGGCCCCTGGGCGGCGGGGCCTGGGGGGGTCGGGGGGTCGGGAAGGGGGGGCACGTGAGCTTCGTACTCTGTGCTGTTCGACTGTCTAATATTCTCAACTGGCGAGAGAGAAACAAAAGCAGGGGCGGCTGGAGCAGGTTGAAACACCGCCTCGTCCGCCCAGAGGTCCCCCACCGAGAAGCCGCCCCAGTCGTCGCCTGAGCAGACGGGCCCACCGCCTCCCCCGCAGCGAGCGCCCGCGTCGCTGAGGGCGGGGGGGGCTAAAAACAAGGGGGGGGAGAACGACTCAAGGCGCGATTATCGGACTCGCCCTGCGCGCCCTCGCCGCCGCCCCGCATGGCAAACCAGGAGAGGATGCGTTCTTCGCGCGCCCGTTTGGCTTCCAACCTCGCAATGGCCCGCTCCTGTTTCCTGCCACTGGACTTGGAACCAGGCGCAGCCCGCCGCTTAGGCCCGCTGACTGCAGTCAAAGGGGCAGGCAAATCAAGATATCGAGTGATCAACTGAAAGCAGACGCGACGATGGAGACACCGAGTCCGACGCGTGGCTCCCATGGCACATCGGCCACAGGAACAACGCGACGAACGCACGGCATCGCTGCATGACCGACTACAAGATAGTCGAGATGGCCGGGCTGCTTCCCGCCACCTGTGGCACGCGTGAACTGAGCATCGGAGCACATATTCTGCCCTCCAACTCTGTCTAGCCATCCTGTGCGCCGCATACTTTCTGGAGAGAGATCCCAGTCGGCGGCGACGGCCCAGGGAATCTGAAGGGCACTAAGCAGGCATCCGATCCCGCGGAATCGACCAAGGTTTGCCCCTCGGAGCCCGGGCCCTGGGCGCCCGAATGAAAAATGAAACAAGCTATAGGAGAACCACGCATGCGCGTCACCACTGGCACGAAGCCATCGAACATAGAACTGCCTTCGTCTAAAGATGGGCATGCGCGGGCAGCGTGCAGGTACTGAACAGGCCTACGATTGCGAGTGAGAACCCCACTCTCCGCCCTTCATCCTGAAACTCAGCGTCGCTTCCAGGCGCCTCGTTCCACTGGGGCTTCGGGCGCGCTGGGTTGGCGAAGAGCCCAATGGATGAAAACCATGACTTTGACGCCCATGAAGGAAGCGCTGCCTTCCCACCGCGCGTCTCGCATACGGCCAAGTAGTCGTGCGTCTGGGACTGGGCCTCGAGGAAGTTCCAGGCCTTGCCCCCGCGCACGTCACGCCGCCGAAGAAAATGCTCGTCTCGCTGGCGTCGCTGGCGCGCTCGCGGTGCCGATTAGCCGCAGCACCGTCGGCTCCCGCGCCTAGTCATTCAGGCTGGCCCGACGCGGCCGCGGAGCCCTGCGAGCCCCTCGGCAGGGGCGGGGCGGCGGCGCCACCCGACGTGGCTGCGGGCGGGGGGGCCCTTTGCCAGCCGCCTTGGCTGCCGCGAACTTCGCCGCCGAGATGCGCTGCGCCTCCTTCTTCAAGTTCTCGTCGGCGCCCGCTGGCATCTGCGCGGCGGCACCTGCTGGCGAGGCCTGGGCGGCTGCGGCGAGGGCTGGCGCGCCTGGCCGGGCGCTCGCCGCGCCAGGCGCCTCCGCCGCCCTGGCGCCTCCGCCGCTGCCGCCTGCCCCGACGTCGCCCTCCCCTGATGTCTCCCGATTATTGAGCATCCTGTCGCGGACGTCCTTGCCCGCCTCGGCGACCTCTCCTTCCACCCTTCGATTTCGAACTTGAGCTGACGGAAGGCGACCTCGTCGTTCTCCTCGACATCCCACTCCTCGAAGTGGTCGAAGAGTTCACTGCTCATCTGGATGCTGATGGTGGGCGCCGCCCCTGCAGCAGCAGCGCTGATGGCGCCGGGCTGCTGGACCCCCTCTGCCTTGGCGAGCGCCTCGGCAGCCGTGCGTTTGTCACGCTCGGCCGCCGCCAGCTCCTGGGCCGCGACCTGTTCCTTGCCCTCCGCGCGCATCAGTTGCGCGCGGAGGTGCAGCACCTGCGTTAAGAAGTGGGAGTGTTTGCTGCTGGCGGCCCTCCACGCGCCGTCTGCTCGCTTGACCTGGTCTGCCGCAAGCTCCCCAGACTGCTGTGACAAGGCTGCGAGCTTCGTTCGCTGGGCCCCCCGGGCAGCTCTCATCCCCTGGCCCGCAATTTTCGCCGATGCCTGCTCGAAGCGATCCAATTGCGAATGCCCTCTGGCGCTGCGAGACTTCCGACCACCTGGGCTCCTCGTCCCTATGGCCACTGGTATGTTAGCATTGCCTTGCTGCTCTGTTCCCAATCCGACTCGTCTTCGAAGCACACCAGCCGAGTCTGCTCGGGGCCGTGTGGCTTGAAGAGCTTATTGACATGAACCTGGCAGTGTTGGCATTGCATCTTCTGAACTCTGACCTTATCGCTATACAATTCCCGCAACGCGTCCACGGTCTGGACGTCGTCGTTTTCGCGGAAGCGTGTGCAATGGGCGGTAGCACAAACGAGCGTACTCAAACACCACGTTAGGGCACAGTGACACACAGTGATACGACTGAAGTGGATGTGTTCGTGGAAACCTTAAACTTCCGAGCGAACCCCCCAGGACTCACCCTCAAGCCAAATTGGCTTGACGGAGGAGGAGGAGGAGGAGGAGGAAAAAGAGGGGGGGAGGGGGAGGAGGAGGAACTGAGCAAGAGGAGGAAGAGGAGGAGGAGGAGTAGCAGGAGGTGGAGGAGGGGGAGGAGAAGGAGGAAGAGGAGGAGGAGGAGAAGACCCCCAAATCCCCCGAGGACGGCAAGATCATAGAGCTGGGTGCCTCAAAGTGCTGGCAGCTGGCCCTGCAGCGCGTGACCTGGTCAGGCCTATCCCGAGACCGGCCCGGGAATTTCCAGGGGCGTCCTTCACTTTACAAGCTGATCGTTTTCGGTGATTCAGAATGGCGTTTCCGCTGCAGCGTGGGCTTCATTTTCGGATCGGCGCGTTGCTCCCGTCGTTCAGACTGGCGCTCCCGCCCCGCGCGGGCAAGTTGTCTGGATCCCTGATGCTGCTGTCCGTCTCGCCCCAGCGCGGACCACTTTTCTGAAACCGAATGTTTCTTTATCGTTGCCCCCATCATTCCCCCTCGTCCACCTTCCCCTGGTTGTCCTGCTCCTGCCGATCCTTCCGCTTTAGCTCCTGCTGCTGAGGTTCGTCCTCGTCCTCTTCCTCGCGTTCATCGTTCTGCTCACCCTCAAATCCTCCCCCTCTAGTGTTCACAGCTCACTTTGACATCCGATTGCGCGTAACACGAGATGGTTTTTCTGTGGGAGTCGCTGGTCACCTATGACACGCGTCAGCGGATACATGAAACCAACGACACGGGGCAGGGATATGAGAGTAAGATCAGATGAGGCGTGAGCGCAGTGAGCTTTCCCTTCCCCCCTCTCCTCATTCCCCTCCTCCTCCTCCGCCTCCTCACCCTCCTCCTGCCCCCCCACTTTGCTTCCCCCCCTGCCAGAGCACTCGTTTTTTTGTCGCAGCAGCGCGGCAGACACAACCTGCGCGCGCGTCCGAGCGACACCGGGGCGCGGAGTCGCGAATTAGCCCGCATGCAAGAGGGGGGAAGGATGAGAGGAGGCGGCGGAGGGTCGGGCGTTGGAAAAACTACATCTAGTGGGACCTGGTTTACTGATAGGTGCTGGGGGCGCCCCCCAGGCCCCGTTCCACTAACCGGAACTGCCGCCACCCGAAATAACACCAACTACGACAAACCTGGTTTAGTGATTCTGGCAAATTGAAAGACTCTGGGCCCTACTACTACTAATTGGGTCCCGTACCCTTATACCCTGGGGTCCTCGCTATACCCGAGAAGGGCGCGTGGGCGCACTCACTCAGCGAGGCTGCGGCGGGTGCGCGGTCGCTGCCTGGCTGAGGTGCCCACCTGGCAGCATCTGCGGGTCGG
The DNA here is from genome assembly GCA_963575745.1 of Prorocentrum cordatum. NCBI lineage: Eukaryota > Dinophyceae > Prorocentrales > Prorocentraceae > Prorocentrum > Prorocentrum cordatum. The sequence continues at coordinate 184,354 of CAUYUJ010016320.1, read as the reverse complement.
CGTCGCCCATGGAGGGGGGGCCAGCAACCACAGTGCGGGCACGGCTGAGCAAGTCGGAGAGTGGGAGCGGCTGGCGACTGGAATACCAAATAGCCGGCAGGGGGAAGGGAGCGGCGCGGGGCCGGCAGCGGCAGGGGGGGAGCCAGCGCTGCAGCAGCTGCGGGGGGCCCCATGCTGGTGGATGGTGCGGCGGCCCCGAGGCGGGGGCGGGCCGGCAGGGCACCTGTCGCATGTCGCTGGGAGAAGCAGAGGTTGGAGAAAAATATGAGCGCCACTGCGCAGCTGGTGCACGGCATCACGGTAGGGAGCTGCGCGCCGCCCAGTGCAAGTGGCGCGCGGGCGGAGCCCCGCAGAGCGAGAGGACGAGCCCAGCCGGCCGCCCAAGAGGGAAGCGCAGGGCAAAGTGGGAGGCGAGCCGCAATGGTGGTGGGCCCGTCGCGGGGCAGCGGGACGGCGGCCGGGGCAAATCCACCTGTGCCCGTAGACGCGGCAGGCGCCGGCATGACCTGGCGTGCGCACCGCCCGATGCGCGGGAGCGGTGCGCGGGAAGGGGCGGCCCGCTCAAGGCCAGCGCGCGGCATCACAGCCAGGGGCGGCGGTAGGGGTCGAGCCGCTTCGCGGAGCCGACCGGGGGGGGGAGGGCCGCGACCGGCGGCCGCCGGGGCGGCAAAGCGGGAGGTAAGCAGGGGCGCGGCCCCTGTGAGCCGCAAGGGCTGAAGGCGGCAGCACCTGCGAGGGCGGCCCAGCGCCCGGCTCGCTTGGCGAGGGGTGGTTGGCCAGGGGCGGGGCGGAGCAGACGAGGAGGGGGGGGAGACGACCAGGCGCGGCCGCGAATCGCCTGGGTTAGGCGATGCGCAGGAACCCAGGCAGCGGGCGCGCCGTGGAGACGCGGCAGGGAGCACCTAACTGGTGCGAGCGCTGGTGGGATGGGTAGCGGACGGCGCCCTCCTGGGTTGGAAGGGCGCACCGACGACCAAGACTCTGCCGCCCGACATCGCCAGGAGCATGAGCGAGACGCTAGCAAGGGCCTCGGCGGACTGCCCTACCTCGTCCAAGATTCCCAGCATGCTCTTGGGGCTTCCGTCGGCATCCAGGTCGGCAGCGAACCCGCGAGTGGCCAGGACCAGCTTGGCCCTCTCCAGCAGGCGCCGCTTGAACTTGCTGCACGTCTTGGCGCTCACGCCAGGTTCGAAGGGATGCCACCCCCGAGCGATGTCGAACTTCCTGGCCGGGGTCTGGCCGCGGGCCTCTTGACACGCAGTGCGGTCCCCTCTGGCCATCCGCAGCGCCTCGTCTGGAAGTCAGTGGCCCTGTCCAGCCTCCTGGCATCCTTCGCCTCCGCCAGGTGCTTGGCGGGCATATGCGCTGCCCTGTTGGAACCCGCGAATATTGGCCGATTGCCCACTCTCTGGGGACACATGGCGACAATGGGTCCCAGACCTCTGCAGTCGTCACTGGTTGTGCCCGTGCCCAGCGGCCCGCGTCCCGGGAGTATCATGCAGTCAGTGGACTTGGCGGGGACTGCGGCGTGGGCAGCGCTGCTCTGGTGCCTGTCGGGGCATTCCCAGCCAGCGAGAGATGTCAACAGGACCCCCCAGCCGTCAACGGCCCCAGGAAAAAAAGGGGGCCAGATAGTCTTGTCCTGGGGACACGAGCCACCCTCGGAGGAAACGCTCCTCCAACGCCCGCCTCCCGCCTCATCTGCTCCTCCTCCTTCTCCCCCACCCCTCCGCCACACTCCGCGGGAAGCCTTCATCTTGTACGTCGTGGCCCCCGACGCCAGCCCCAGGATCTGGTTCCCCAGGCAGATGCCGAAGATGGGCAGGGTCGGTCTGCGAAGCATCACCTCAACAGGGGAGGAGGAGGAGGAGGAGCAGGAGGAGGAGGAGGAGGAGAAAAAGGAGGAGGAAGGGGAGCAGGGGAGGAGAAGGAGGAGGAAGAGGCTCAGTTCGGTTCGGTTTGCGCGGCATCGCAGGTCCGCGGAGGACTCGCCGCCGCTCACACCTCGCTCATGTGATTATCGGCTTCGGCAGGTGAGGAAATCGTCAAGGCGCGTAATCATTGAAGAAATCGCTGCCCATGGTAAGCCTGCCTAGTGTAGAGGACGACGACCGAATGGGAACCAGGTGAGAAGGAGAAGCAGCGAGAGAGACCAGACGTGCAGGAGGAGTGGAGGCGGCGAGAGTGCGGATGGTGAGGAGGCGGCCTTCTACTCGTCGTCGTCGTCGTCGTCGCCATCATCACCATCATCACCATCATCATCATCATCATCAGCATCATCATCATCATCATCATCATCATCATCATCATCATCATCATCAGCATCATCAGCATCATCATTATCATCATCATCATCATCATCATCATCATCATCATCATCATCATCATCATCATCATCATCATCATCATCATCATCATCATCATCATCATCATCATCATCATCATCATCATCATCATCATCATCAGCATCAGCATCATCATCATCAGCATCATCATCATCAATCGAACCCCTGATCCAAAGCATCATCACCCTCCTTACCCTCTCCGAGTCCTTTTGCATCATCGCCACCATCACATTATCATCATCATCATCAGCATCATCATCATCATCATCAGAATCAGCATCATCATCATCATCATCATCGTCATCATCGTCAGCATCAGCATCAGTATCAACATCATCATCATCATCAGCATCATCATCAGCATCATGATCGTCATAGTCACAATCACCGACTCAATCACCATCATCAACATCATAATCAGCATCATCGTCATCAGCATCATCATCATCATCAGCAGCAGCATCATCATCATCAACATTACCACCACCATGGTAATCACAATCACAAACATACTGACCATCGTCATCACCATTATCATCCTAATAACCAGCATCATCACCATCAACCTCAACATCAGCATCACCATCGCCATCGCCATCATCACCACAAGCATCAGCGTCAGCATTATTACCGTCATCGTCATTATCATTACCATCATCAGCATCATCATCCTCATCATCATCCTCATCCTCTTCCTCATCCACATCCTCATCATCCTCATCCTCAGTCTAATCATCATCCTCATCCTCCTCCTCATTATCATCATCACCATCACCATCACCATCATCAGCATCGTCATCGTCGGCGTCGTCATCATCATCACCACCACCACCATCACCACCATCAACACCATCATCATCATCAGCAACATCATCATCCGTTTCAGCAACCTGCGATTCTTCTCCGCCTCCGCTTCAACCGCCCCTTTTCTTCTCATGCATATCCTGCTCTCACCCAGCGCAACCAATTCTACGATTGAGATCGTATACATCCTTCCGATGATACTGGTCATTGGGCCCCCCCACGGGAAATATACCTTGCGTGTCTCGTGCCGCGCACGATGTGCGTGCGGAGTTGCGTCCGACAAAGATGGCCAGCAGCGCCGGCGGAGTCCTGCTGTCAAGGGTCTCCCCCGTCGGCGTGAACGGGTTTAGCGGTGTCACAGTGTCGCCGTGTCGTGGTGTCGTGCGCCGCACGCGTGAGAATACCAAAAATGAAGGGGCGCAGGGACACACTAACAAGCACACAGACAAACATCCCAGGACTCCCCATGTTTTCATACATCTTCTGGAGCTGCGTCTTCCCCCCACATTGTCTCCTCCTCCTCCTCCTCCTCCACCTCCTCCTCCTCCTCCTCCTCCTGGGAACCGACGACTCGCCGACGTCTCATTGTGTCTGTGTGATGTTTCCCCCCTCCTGCTCCGTGCTTCACAATTGGAGCAGGCCATGTTCTTTCTCAAAGGGAGCGGCCGGACGTATATCCCGCTGTGGGCCTCGACTGGTCCACCAACGTGGCTCCAAGATTGCCCCCGAAGATGGCCGACAGCGGCCCCGAGATGGCCCAGGATGGCCAGAGTTGGCGACGGGATAGCCCCTAGGCGTCTCGAACATCCCCCCTGTGCAGTAGTGGGCGACGCATTGATTTTTCCGCTGCCTTATTAACGAATTGGGTCCCCAGCAAAAATTGGAAAATAGACACTCCCCCATGGAATAATGGAGGAAGTCTCAGGCGGGAGCGCGAGTCGCTCTTCAAGCTGAGTATGGTGTACTGTTCTCGGTAGTGCCCCACCTGCTTCTGCGGTGGCCCCACATGCTTCTGCTGTAGACGTAGACGGAGGAGACAGACCTCTGAGGAGGAGCTCTTTCCGAGCTCTTTCAGGCCGCCACGTCGTGGCACGACCGCGCGGGCGCGCGCTCGGCGCGCGCGCGCGCGGCTCCGCGCTGCCCCGCAGCACTGCACTCCCCCTCCCTCGGCCCCCGCCCACAGGGGGACGTGGCGGGGTTCAACCGAGGGAGGCTCGCGAGGGTCTGGAGCAGGGCGCTGCAGTCTCCTTCCTGGCTCCGCCTCGCGAGGCGGCGCAGGTCCTCCTCGCAACTTCCGCACGCATTTCTCGCATTCTCTCACGGCGGCCCGATCTCAGCACTGTAGCTGGTCACGTTGGGCTGCCGCTTCACTCTCGCTCTCTTCTCGCACGCGCCTTATCGGGATGCGTCTCTTGCCCTGCGTGCTCTTCAGGACCATATTCGCGAAGTCTGGCCTGAGAGGCCACGTGGGCCTGCCGTCTGAGCCAAGCAGGGTGAAGGGGCTGAACTTCCTGCTAGGTGTGATGCTGTACTTCTGGTATCGGGTCTCGAGCTTCTGCTGGTCCTCCTCTGGGAGGGGGCCCCACTCGCCGAGGACATCCTTCGCTTCCCATTGGGCCCCAGCGCTCTCGCATGCCCTGATCCCAGTGCTGTAGCTGATCGCATCGGGCTCGACCGTCGCCTCCCACTTCTCGCACGTGCTGTTGCCATGGCCTTGGCCTCCTGCCAGCCACGTGGATGCGATCACTTCTCGAGCCATCCACATGGCCCTGCTGGTGCCGTCCATCCGCGGTCCGTCCGCTGGAGGCTGAGATCCAGATCCAGCCATGGCTACGAGGAGCTGTAGCTGGGCACGTGTGGGCTCCGCTTCACCGCCAGCTTCTCGCACCTGCCACTGCCCGTCTTTCTCGCACGTACAGCCTGCGCCGTCCTGAAGCTGCCACTGCCCGTCCTTCTCACACGAACTGGTCACTCCCACTGTAGGCTGCCACTGCCCGTCCTTCTCGCACGCATCGACAGCCTCTCGTAGCTGCCACTGCCCGTCCTTCTCGCACGGACTGGCCGCTCCCTCTTGTAGCTGCCACTGTCCGTCCTTCTCGCACGAACTGTTCGCTCCCACTAGAGGCTGCCACTGCTCTTTCTTCTCGCACGCACCGACACCATCCTCTTGAAGCTGCCACTGCTCGCCATTCTCGCACGCACAGTCCGCTCCTTCTTGAGGCCGCCACTGCCCGTCTAAACTGGCCGTTTCGCAAGCACCTTTCTTGATGGTGTAGCTGATGACGTTTGGATTCGGCTTCGCCTCTGCCGTTGCACCATTCTCGCATGTCTCACGCTTCTCGCCACGTGTCGGTAGAGATTGCCGCTCCTGCACTCCCTTCTCGCACGCGCTGCTCTGAGTGCCGATGCTTTCGATGACGTCTGGCTCTAGCTTCGCCTTCCCCATTGCGCTTTTCTCGCACGCGCTCGTTTCACGGAGGAGGACGAGGAAATTGGGCTCCACGTTGGGCTCGGTCTTCGCCGCCCCCTTCCCACAAGGAATCTCTGCACTGTAGCTGGTCACGTTTGGCTCCACATTCGCCTCCGCAGCCGAACTACTTTCTGCTTTCTCTGATCCAACCGTGGCGACGAGGAGCGACGAGGGGAACACCCTAGTGAAATTGGGCTCCAGTTTTGCCTCCGCCACTGTTGCTTTCAACTTCACCGTTCCCTCCTCGCACGCCCTGATCGCTTCACTGTAGCTGGTCGTGTTGGGCTCTATCTTCTCCTCCCACTTCTCACAAGGGCTGGTCTCCTCTCGCTCGCTCCGCTGTTCGTCTTCGTGGGGCTGCCACGGGCCCTCCTCGTAGGGTCCTTCCCACGGGATGCCCCACCAGCCCCAGGCGTCCACCTCTGCCTGGCGGCGGGTGGCCAAGCGGAGTCTCCTGTCCGCGCGGCGCCGGCTGCGGCTCGCGGCCGTGAGGGTCCTCCCCCCGTCGAGGGGCCCACTCCACGGCGGCGCAGCGAGCAGCATCATGGCCGCGCTGGGGGCTCGGGTCGGCGGGCAGGGGGCTGCCGCGCTGCCGAGCCGCCTGACCTCTGAGGAGGAGGAGGAGGAGGAGGAGGAGGAGGAGGAGGAGGAGGAGGAGGAGGAGGAGGAGAGAGGGGAAGGAGGAGGGATGGGAAGAAGGAGGACGGACGAGTTTCTATTCACCGCCGAGAACTTAAGGGGGGCGGGAAGGGGGTCCACCATTAAAGACCCTTCGCGGTTAAGAACCCGGAATGCACAAGACGACGCCGAATAGGATCCGAAATAGCTGCGCGAAGGGCCCCCCATAGAGAAACATCGCAGAGCGAGACCGAGATGGTCCAAGAGGACCCTAAGAAGACTCCCAGACCGCAAAAAAGCTGACCCCAGAGGGCCCTGGCCGTCCTCCAGGAGGGCCCCAGCTCGGCACATGACCACATCAGAATCATTGAGATGAGATATGGTCTTTCTGAGGAGGTTTTGCGGTAATTGATCATCCAACGCTCGGGCAGCAGTTTGACAGAATGCTGGCCTCGGAGAGCCCCGGGACGGCCCCGAGAAGATACCCAAAGAGTCCCAGAATAGCCCAAAGAGACCACAAGCGATGCTCCTCGAGGTCCCAAAGTCGTCGGCGGCTGGCACATGGGGTGTGTAACTAGCGCGAGGAGGGGGCGGCCTTCTGAGAGGGTGTGGCTGCTCCTGGGAAGGCGGGGGGGGGCTTCTTTGAGGCACGGACTCGGTTCGCCAGGATTTAAGCTCGCCGGGGCTCGGTTCATCGGTGCCTGGTTCGCCAGGGCTTGGTTCACCAGAGCTCGCTTCGCGGGGGCTTGCTTCGCCCCACTCGATTCGCCCAGCTCGGCTGGCCGAGACTCGGTTCGCTGGGGCTCGGTTCGCCCGTCACGATTCGCTGGGTCTCCTTGCGCTGGGGCTCATTTCGCACAGGCTTGTTTCGCCAGGGCTCGCTTCGCTGGGTACGTAAAGGATCCAGACGAGGAGGAGGGGGAGCAGGCGGGTCGGGTCGGGCGGGCGGGCGGACCCTGACAGGCGGGCCGGGTCGGCTATGCGGACCGGACCGGGCGGGCCTGGTCGGACGGGCGAGACATGACAGTATGACGCATCATCGAGTTAGCACGCGCGAGCCCTAACGGGCGGGTCGGGTCGGGCAGGCGGACCCTGACAGGCGGGTCGGGTCGAGCGGGCGGACCCGAACAGGCAGGTCGGGTCCAGCGGCCCCTCACGGGCGGGACGGGTCGGGCGGGGGGGACATCAAAGTATGATGCGTCATCGAACTAGCACGCGCGAGCCCTAACGGGTGGGTCGGGTCGGGCCCGGCGGGCGGACCATCACGGGCGGGACGCGTCGGGCGGGCGGACCCTAACGGGCGGATCGGGTCGGGCGGACCGGAACGGCGAATCGAGAATCGGGCGAATCGAGATTCGGGCGAATCGAGATTCGCGCGAATCGAGCCGGGCGATTCGAGCTCCGGGCGAATCGAGCTGGGCGAATCGAGCCAGGCGAATCGAGCCGAATCGAGCCTGGGCGAATCGAGCCGAGCGTATCGAGACTCGGGCGAATCGAGCCTACGCCTGCTTCGAAACACTACCAGCTTGTCAGGAGCCATCTCAGAAGCCTCCTGACCATTCTTAAAAACAAATGTGTATTATGTACGAGGCTGATTTTAAGAAAAGTTCCGCTCTATTCGCGCCTGCTAGTGTCGAGTAGTGGCCGTATCAGCGCCAATTAGCGCCCATAGCGATCACCAATAAGCAGTAATAGATGATAGTGCCCGAAGAAGACAGCAACTCATGCTGCATCATGAACCTCTGAGATTTGCGCCGGCGCCGTCTGGGAATGAGCCATCCATGAGTATTCCCACACGGCGCCGGCGTGAACCGCCATGTGTTGGCGGCGCGCACAAGGGGGTGGAGGGAGGGGAAACGGCTTCTTAGGAGGAGGTTACTTCTTAGAAGGCGCTGGCCTTACATCTTTAGGTAAGGCCCGCGTCTTCTAAGAAGCAGGGGTGCTTCTGAAAAGCACTCCCCCCTCCCCCCATCCCCCTCTGCGCGTGGCTGAAACTGCCCGTCACACCCTGTTTTTTGACGGACCCGGGGCCCTGCGAGGGCCTCCAGCGGCCGAAGACGGCGAAAAACCTCCGTCCTGATTTCTGCCCATGCACTGGCGCTGGATCTCTAGGCATGAGCCATTCCTGAGCATTCCCAAGATGCCTCCTAGATGGGGTCCGAGTACATGGGGTCGAAGGATCGCGCCGCATCGCCGGTACATCGGCGATGTATCGGCGATGCATCGGCGATACATCTGCGATGCATCGGCGATGCATCATCGACGTCGGCGATGCATCGGCGACGTCGACGTGAAGCAAAGCGGGCTGCACATCGAGCCGCATCGGCGATGCATCGGCGATGCGGCGCGAACCGCGACGTGACTGACCTGCCACCCTCCCGCCTCCCCCCCCTCGCCCTCCACCCCCTCCCTCCGGTCACGCCCGTTGTCGCAAGGGCATTAACAAATGCTCTCCAGGGAAGGCGTCGGGCACCCAGGGACCGCGGGCTGACAGATCGCGGAGTCGGGTGCATCAGACGTGCCAGCCGTCTGCGCGGCAGCAGGGGCCCTGGCCATGAGTGTCGTTCAAACGATCCCCATCCCAAGCGGCGTGGCCTGGGCCCCCCTGGCCGAGTCCCCCCCCCCCTAGATGGGGATGTAGGCCGCTCCCTTCGGGCTTCGAGAGGTGTATACACCCAACTGGGGGGGGTCATTTGGTGGGGGTCTCGAAGGGGACGAGGATGGAGATGGGGGTCGGCTAAACGATACTGAGGCCAGCCCCCCTCCGGTCACGCCCGTGATATCGCCAGGCAATGCGTGATGGGCCTGTTTTCCACCACCACAACCATAAGTTGGAGGCGGAGGGGGTCCTCCTCCTCCTCCTGCTCCTCCTCCTCCTCCTCCTCCTCCTCCTCATCCTCCTCCTCGCCCTCTTCCTCCTGGTTGTGGTGGTGGAAAACAGGCCCATCCGTGCGAGAGGACGGTCTCCCCCCCCGAGTCTGCATCCCGACGCCGTGCCCGCGCGTGCCCGGCTCCGGCCGCGGACTCCCGAGACAGCCGGGCGCCGCCGCTTGGCACGGCGGCGCCGAGCAGGAGGCGAGTGCGGGGGGCAGGTGCAGCCGGCGGGCGGACGCGACGAGGCGCCGCCCGGAGGAGGGGGCCCCGGCTCCCTCCTTCTCCTCCTGCTAGCTCCTCCTAGCTCCTCCTCCTCCTCCTCCTCCTCCTCCTCCTCCTCCTCCTCCTCCTCCTCCTCCTCCTCCTCCTCCTCCTCCTCCTCCTCCTCCTCCTCCTCCTCCTCCTTCCTCCTCCTCCTCCTCCTCCTCCTCCTCCTTCTTGGGGACGTCAGGCGAACATGAGCAAAGGAGGGAGGGAGGAAGGGAGGTGAGGGAAGAAGGGAGTGAGGGAGAGAGGGAGGAGGGATGCAGGGGAAGAAGGTTTGGGCGCCGACTACGTGCCGTCAGACTAGGTGCAGCAGCAGACTATAGAGGGGAGGCGGGCAAGAGGAAGGGGGGGAGGAGAGGGATGGGGACCTCCTCGGCGCCCCCGATGTGGCCGCGGTGCCGCCCGTGGCGGGCGCGGGTCGCACGGCATCGGCGGCGGGTCGTCGCGATCGTGGCCGCGTCGTGCCACGGAATACCATAGCCCCTTCAGTTGGTTGGTTGGTTGGTTGGTGTCCTCCCAGCGCGGCGGAATTGTGGGGGCGCGGGCACGGCCGCTTTAGCACAGGGCAGCAGGGCTGCAGGACGGCGACTGCCACGACCCCGCAGCGTCCACTCAGGGGGAGGAACGACACCGCCTGCGGGGCGACGGGGTCGTCGGCAGTTTGCGAGCCTTCGGAGAAGCCCGCCGCAGGCGCCGATGTTCTTCCGCCGCAGGCGTCGGATTTTAACCCAACCCAGTGTGGGTGCCTCGAAGGCGGATCGCGAGATCGGCGAAAGCCGTGTCGACGTGTCTGCGGCAGCGGCGGCGGGGACGACGAAGAAACGCGACGTCGACGGCGAGGACGACGAAGACGCCAGCGACGTCTGTTTGTGCCTGTCTCTGGACTTGCCTGCCTTTTCAATTCCCTGCATGTCTGCATGCATGCTGCCTGTGAGGCGGCATGTTCAGTGTTTCCCCTCCCTCAACCGCTCTCTCGCTCTCTCTCTCTCTCTCTCTCTCTATCTGTCTCTCTCTCTCTCTATCCCTCTCTCCCCTTGTATCCCCCAATATCGATGTATGTGTCCACGCATGTGTATGGTAGCCAGCGTGGACCCCAACAAGTGTTAGTCTAGCCATCTATGTTGTGCAATCGATGTGGACTAATATATGTGATGCAATGGACGTTGTGCAACCTATGTTGTGCGACCCATGCTGTGCAATCGATGTGGTACAGTATACGTGGTGCCATCGACTTGGTGAAATCTATGCGGTACATTCCATGAGGTGCAATCTTCGAGGGAGAAGGGGCTAGCCTGTAATGCAAACGGAGACAAAATCAACGCACAGAAATGCAAAGCAACACAACGCAACGAAAAGCAACGCCATGCCAAGCAACGCAGAGCACTCTATGTGGTGCAATCGAACGGCGGCGGCCAGCGGCGACGGCGGCGACGACAGAGCCGCCAGACCGACAGACAGGCCCAGACGACGGGCGGCGGCGACAAGGCGACGGCGACTACATAGCCGCCAGGCCGAAGCACAGGCCGAGACGATGAGCGGCGAGGCGGCGTCGGGACGGCAACGGCGACTACATAACCTCCAGACAGACACACAGGCCCAGACGATGAACGGCGACGAGGCGACGACGGGGCGGCGACGGCGACTACATGGTCGCAAGACCGACGCACAAGTCCAGCTCCTTATAAACAAATGTTAGTCACCGAGGACCCCAAACAGTGTGCTGTGAGTAACGTATAGTGTGCAAGGAATGTGGAGCAATCTATGTGGTGCGCAATGTATGTGCTGCCATGAATGTTATGCAGCATGTGCTGTGCCTCTATGTGATCCGAGATACGAGGTGCGATCTGCGTAGTGCAATCTATTCGGTGCAGTGAGCGTGGAGCGCAATCTTAGTTGTGCAATCGACGTGGTCCAATCTGTGTGGTGCAAACTCAAAGTTTGTCGTGCAGTCTGTGTGGTGCAATATCAGTGATGCATTATATGTGGCGCATCCGGCGCAGTGCAGTCATTGCACTAGGCGGCGACGGGGCGGCGACGGGGCGGCGACGGGGGTCGCGACGGGGCACATACGACGAGGCGGCGACAGGGCGGCGACGGCGACTTCACAGCCGCCATACCGACGCACAGGCCTAGACGATGGGCGGCGACGAAGCGGCGCCGGGGCGGCGACGGAGACAACATAACGGACATACCGACAAACATGCCCAGACGGTAGCCGGCGACGAGGCGGCGACGGGGCGGCGACGGCGACTACAAAGCCGCCAGACCGACGCGAAGGTCCAAACGATGGCCGGCAACGAGGCGGCGACGGCGAGGCGACAGCGTCTACATAGCCGCCAGACCGACGCACAGGCCAAGTTCTTTAGAAAACAAATCCGCCGACCCTGTCGGTGTGTGGAAGAGGCTGCTCCGTTTGACTCGTCTTCGTCAACATCATCGTCGCCGTCGCCGATCCCTCTCTTTCCCTGGGCCCGTCGCCGCCCTGCCCTTCTCCTGGGCCCTCCTCCTCAAGCGCGCCAGCCACAGCGAAATGGAGCAACGTCGTAATTGAGTCGAAGGGGAGCCTCTTCCCTGTGATCCCTTCCCCGCCAGGCGGGGGGGTCCTGGGGGCTGATCCTTGTTGTTCCGGGGGGGGGTCGCGGAGAGTTTCTGGGTCAGGATACCACCCCCCTGTGGAGGGCACGGGGCCCCAAAAAGTCCCAAGACGAGCCAAGAGTGCCCCAAGAGGCCCCCAAGACGGTCCCAGAGTACCCCGAATCGCAGAACGATCGGTCCAAGATGTCTTTACGGCCTCCAGACGGTCCAAGAGGGCTAGAAAACGTCCCAAGAGGCAGCACTCTTAACTCTTAACATGGCCCCAAGAGGCAGAATTGATTGATTTTCCTTAGAGAGGTTTTAAAGGATTTGGGCGTTCTCGCCTTCTCAGCTTCCCGACGCTCCAAGAGGCCTCCACCAGGGTCCCGAAACGGGCCAAACAGGGCCCGAAGACGGCCCAAGACGCCTGCAAGACGGCCTAATAGGCCCCCAAGAGGGCTCCAAAAGAGTGCCCAGACAGGGGAACCAAACGGACACTTCGAGCCCTCGGCCGGGAGAGGCTCCCAGGAGACCCCAAGAGGCCCTCAACAGGCCCCCAACAGGCTCCAAGAGGAAGCTCCAAGAGACTCCGAAGAGGCTCCCAAGAAGCCTCCAACATGCTCCCAAGGGGCCCCCAAAACTGCCCCACAGGGGACTCTGGGAACGCTCCGAAGAGACCCCAAACAGAATCCCTGAGGACTCTGACCAACGTCAGCGTCGTCGTCGTCGTCATGGTCGTCGTCGTCGTCGGCGGCGGCGTCGTCATCGTCATCGACGTCGTCGTCGTCGTCATCGTCGTCGTCGTCGTCCGCCTTTAGGTTCGGCGGCACCGGCCGTAGGGCCTTCGCAAGAAGAAACTCAAAGTGCAAGCACGGATTGGGGAGCAAGTAAGACACGCTAAGTGCAAGCACTAGTTCAGGAATGGATCCAAGTCGGAGCCCAGACGGGGGACCCGAACGGCCCCCCGAGGCCCCGAGACGCATGAGAAGCTCCCAGGAGGCCCCAGAGGCCCCTAAGAAGCCCCCTGAGAGGCCCACACGAGGCTCGCAAGTGGCCCTCAAGAGCCTCACAAGAGGCCCCCAAACTACCCCCAAGAGGCCACCGAGAGCGATCGTCGTCGTCGTCGTCGTCGGCGGCGTCTTCATTCAGGGTTTGCGGCACCAGCCGCAAGGCCTTCGCAATACACATATGATTCGGATGGCTTCGCTCTGCCTCGGTATATGTTTTTGTAGGCATGTCTATATTTCAGTGTTGGCGCATCCATCTCTCTCTGTGTCTCTCTCCCTCACACTCTCTCTCCCTCTGTCTCCAGACCCCCGAACCAGAATCCAGTGTGTCCACGCGGTCACACTCGTCGCCTCACGGACGTGTCCGATCGTTACCTCGCACTTCAGAGGATTGCCCGGCCCGTTGCTCAAGAAGAGGCCGTCAAACTCGTCCTGCGCGGGGCTCAAATCCCACCAGCCTTCTGGGCGTAGGTGGTCTAGGGCGCTTCCTCTTCCAACCCCCTTCTTCACCTTCGGGGAGGGGTTTAACTCTCCGCCCTAGGCCCCTCCCCTGGACATGGACGGGGCGCCCCGCGAGGTGCCAGAGGGTACTTTTCCGCCGAAGATGGCTGCAAGAGGGCCTCAGAGAGCCCAAGATGACTTCCAAGATCGCTCAACGTAGCCCGAGATGCCTCAAGATTGCTTCGCGAATGTGCTCCAAGAGGCCCCAGGAACGCTCCAAGACGGCTACAAGAAGCCTCCGAGACGTCCAAAAAGGCCGAAAAGCCAAAATCCTTCCAAAACCTGTAGAAAGTCACCGATTTGTGTGGTCTCGCCTTTTCTCTTCCGATTGCCATCCGAGGCCTCTGGGTGGCTCCAAGCTGGACCAAAACGGCCGAGGAGAGACCCAAGACGGCCCCAAGAGCGCTCCAAGAGGGGTCCAGGAGGCGATGTTCGGTGCTCAAGGTGGCCGCAAGAGCGCCTCTGAAGCTCTCACGAGCGCCCCAAGAGGGCGCCAAGAGGCGCCCCAACGGTCCCAAGAGGCCTCCAAGAGGTTCCCAAGAAACCCCATAAGAGGCCTCGAGAGGATCCTTAGGGTACCCAACTCTCCCCTTTTTTCCTCCTTCTCCTTCTTCTCGTCCTCCTCGTTGTCGCCCTCCCCGTGCCGAAGGTGTGCATGGCCCTAGTCTGGTGTTTTCGGAGAAGACGCACGGGGCGGCCTGTAAGGATATCGGGGATCTCCGAAGAGCACCTCCCCTGAGCCCACTGGGGTTTCGCCACCGGGGCGACACAGGCCAGCAGGTTGTCGATCGGCATGTTTGTCCGACATGCATTTGGACATGTTCATGGGAATGATCTCTTTGAGGGTCGCTGTACGTTACTCCGACCTCGATCCCCAGCCACGCCGTGGGGGAGTAGTAAGGTAGGATCATGCGTTGACATGTTGACCGTGCTCAGGCTATATCTCAAGGGCAGAGCGGAATGCACAAGCTAAGGGCAAGAGGGAAGGTCGAGAGTGGGATTGGGCGAATTCCATTCCCTAGCCACGCCAGGACGGGGCATCTGGGTAGGTTTGTCGAGCGTGGGCTGGTGCGAAATAGTGCCGCAGAAACTGCAGCAATTTCGGCTGGGCACCTGAGACGCCCATCGCCTCACCCAGCGGTGAATGATTACATGTACAACTGCTGGATCAAGGAGAGAAGGTAGCCCTAGGGCCGTTATCAACATCATCTTTGGTCGTTGTAAGGCACCCGTGCATCCTTCTGTACCTGTGAGGGGTTCGGGTCCTTACTTGCAAGGCCTCGATGTTGGGATTTGCGCCTCTGGGCTGTTCCCGGAAGCGCCAGAAGCACCCCTCTTCCTCTATCCAAATAAAGTTACAGCACCCCGAACTCCCTTGGTTACAGCGATGAGCGTGGGCTGGGGCGAATCTCATTCCCTAGCCACGCCGAGGAGGGTGAGATTGGGACAACCCCGTCGGTCCACTGTATCCCAGCAGCGGTATGCCACGTTGAAGCGAGAACGATCCCCGAATAGGACCCCACCCCCAGACACGCAGAGGGGAGTAGTAAAGTAGATGCAGTAGTTGCCGTGTTGGTAGTGCGCAAGCCAAAATTGGCACCAAAGGACATTGCGATGCGGTTCTGATGTGATGCTATGCGACCCGCATTCCAGCCTTCCAGCTCTTATGCCCTATGGCCTATAGCCTATGGGGCGGTCCTCCCAGAGGGCAAGCGCATGGGACACGCAGCCCCAGCTATGGGCTATGGGACACACAGTCCTGATAAATCAAATGGGATGCGCAGTCCCTGTTATGGGACACACAGCCCTGGCAAATGGGACGCGCGGTCTCGGTTATGGGACACACAGTCCTGGTACATGGGACGCACAGTCTCGGTTGATGGGACACGCAGTCCCCGCGCACTGGAGGATGTCTCATGTAAATATGAAAAAGGCGTCTCTTGTCTGGTATCGCGTTATCTGGTCTCCTCCTCCTACTGCTCCTCTTCGTCCTCCTATTCCTCCTCCTCCTGCTTCTGGCCCCGTCCCCCAGCCACGTCGTGGGGGAGTAGCCAGGTAGGCTCATGCTTTAGAGCGTTGATAGTTCGCAGGCCATAGTAGGCCTAAACAGGCCTGGGGTCTGTGCAGTAGCACGCGGGCCATAGGTGGCCGTATCAGGCATGGGGGTGGGCTTACCAGCCACCGTACAAAGGGCCCGCGTGTAGGCCATGGGTGGCCATATGCCGTGCAGTGGAGGGTGGTGGCGCGAGTGTTGCAACGCATAGGCGTGGTAGTAGGCGCATCGTAATGCATGCTGCATCCATGGGAGTACGGGGATTGGCACGGGGCAACTAATTGTGCTTCACAGTCGTGGGGTGGCCCTCATCCGGGAAGAGGCCAGGCAAGTGTAAACCACCTTGCATCACAGCCGTGGGGGGACCTTACTCGTGCATTCCAGGTTACATACCACTTGAATTAGCATTGCATGTCAAACGGTTTGCACCACGCAGGGTAGAATGATCTAGGTTGCAGGTAGTTCAATGCGTTCTGATGTTTGAGTCGGAATTGGAATTGAACATAGCATGCCACCATTGTTAGGGCACGAGGCAGTTGAAGAAGGGGTGGGTACCGCCACGGTTGGTCACACGTGCCTCCATCGGATAGGGTATCGCGTATCGAATGAATGATCATCCATAGCGATCGTGCGCCTAGCGCTCGTACAGCGTGGGTCCACCACTGCTGCGGTGCCTCTTGGTTGGTTAGGAGCATGCGGACGGCGTTGAAAGTGTTGGGGGGATTACGTCATGAGGCTGCACTTAACAAAATGGCGTCCCCCCTGCTCGAAAGGGGGGGAACTGTGTTAACATCTAGATTGGCCGAAATCGGTCCCCCAGCGTTGCGTTTAATCGAAAGGGGGGCCACTTTGTTAACGTATAGCTTGGCCGAAAACAGTCGCCCGGCATTGCGTTTGAGTAGGTTAGCTCCGCAAAAGTCATCCCACGAAGCGGGATACATCAGGCGCAACCTCATTTAGGACTGATAGCGTCGCGATGGGGGTGCGGGAGTTCTTGTGGAGAGTGTTCCGTAGCTGATCGGTTCCCTCCTCCGATTCCTCCTCCTCCTATTCCTCCTATTCCTCCTCCTCCTATTCCTCCTCCTCATGAATCCTCATATTCCTCCTCCTATTCCTCCTCCTCCTACTCCTCTTCCTCCTCCTCATGAATCCTCCTGTTCCTCCTCCTCCTCTTCCTCGTTCTGGCCACGTCCCCCAGCCACGTCGTGAAGGAGTGGTCGGGTAGGTTCGTGCTTTGACACGTCGGCAGCTCGCAAACCATGGTAGGCCGTAACAGGCATAGGGTCTGTGCAGTAGCACGCGGGACATAGGTCTCCTCCTCCTCCTCCTCCTCCTCCTCCTACTCCTCCTCCTCCTCCTCTGGTATCGCGTTATCGGGTCTCCTCCTCCTACTGCTCCTCTTCGTCCTCCTATTCATCCTCCTCCTGCTTCTGGCCCCGTCCCCCTGCCACGTCGTGGGGGAGTAGCCAGGTAGGTTCATGCGTTGAAGCGTTGATAGGTCGCAGACCAGAGTAGGCCAAAACAGGCCTGGGGTCTGTGCAGTAGCACGCGGGCCATAGGTGGCCGCATCAGGCATGCGGGTGAGGGGCTTACCAGCCACCGTACAAAGGGCCCGCGTGTAGGCCATGGGTGGCCATAGGCCGTGCAGTGGAGGGTGGTGGCGCGAGTGTTGCAACGCATAGGCGTGGTAGTAGGCGCATCTTAATGCATGCTGCATCCATGGGAGTACGGGGATTGGCACAGGGCAGCTCATTGCGCTTCACAGTCGTGGGGCGGACCTCCTCTGGGAAGAGGCCAGGCAATTGTGAACCATCCTGCTTCACAGCCGTGGGGGGACCTTCCTCATGCATTCCAGGTTACATCCCACTTGAATTAGCATTGCATCTCAAACAGTTTGCACCACGCAGGGTAGCATGATTTATGTTGTAGATACTTCACTGCTTTCTGATGTTTGAATTTGAGTTGGAATTGAACATCGTATGCCGCCATTGTTAGGGCACGAAACGGTAAAACACTACCCGTGCCTTAAACGACAGCCGTGACAATCCTCGTTGTCGCCCTACTCCACCTCCTCCTCCTGAACCTCCTCCTCTTCCTCCTCCTCCTCCGACGACAGAGATTCCTCATTCATCCTCCCCCTCTTGGGGTATATGACGGCTTGCCCCGCCCACCCCCAAACCCATACTCGTGATGAGCCTCATGCTTCTCAACAATGGGGAACGCATATGTATCGTCGTCATCGCCACCGTGATGGCTGTTGCTGACATCTGCTGGCAACTGCTCAACCTTATCTCAGTCGCCACCTCTGCCAATGCTGTCCGATGTCGGTCTCCACTGTCTTGAAGAAATCGTTTCGAACTTACCGCAGCATCTGCATAATCCCACCAACCCCCCGGGCGTAGGTGGTTCAGGGCGCTTCCGCTTGCAACCCCCTGCTTCGCCTTCGAGGAGGGTCCTCCCAATACCTCCTGTCCGCTGGATCTGGACGGGGGGGGCGAGGGGCTGTGTAGCGGAGGGCTCGTTGTTTGTCCAAGATGGTTCCACTACGGTCCAAGATAGCATGAGGTGGCCTCCACGATCGCACAATACAGCTCAAGATACTATCAAGCATGACTGCAAGAGACCCCCGAAACGTCTTCTTCTGGCCATTTCGCTTCCGATGGGCATATGAGGCCTCAAGGTGGCTGCAGGATCGCCCATAAGAGCCCCACCCCTAGAGGGGCATACACAGGATTCAAGGCTGGTCTAAAATCGCCCGGGAATGTTCACAGAAAGCTCCAATGGGGTCTATCTCGAAGTCCAAAGAAAAAAAGGAACACGCGATTCGACGCCCCTCACTGTATGTGACACCGCAAACGCGCGCCTGACAGAGGTGCGGCCCAGCCATGGGAATTGTCGAACCTGATCAATGTCCTCCAACCTTCCCACTATCTCCTCCACCCTCGGCAGCAGGCCCAGCAGCTCCACTCCTGGGTATGCTCGGGCTTACCCCAAGCTTCGGCTTGCTGGCTGCTCACCTCTTCGTTCAACCCACTGCGTGTTAGTACCCTTCCCTGGTCAAGGTCAACCGCTTAGAGATGAGGCTGGTACAGTAAGCGAACTGCCAACACTCCAGGAAGAGACAGAGACAGAGAGAGAGAGAGAAAACAAAAAAACATTGCGAACTTGGTCTGGGCGAAGAGGCCTGGGCGGGCGAAATGGCTCGGCGGAAGGACTCGCGAGCGAAGCGGCTCTGCCCCCTGGTCTGCCCCACCGTTCTCTTCCTTGCCCCCGCCACATTCCGCCCTTCTCCCGCCATCACCAGGAGCTCCTCCCATGAGAAGCGAAGGCCAGACGAAAAGCATCCGAGAGATCCTGCGTGAAATCGTAGTCCCAGGGCACCACGATGAGCTTGACCCGAAGGCTCTCTACAAAATACCTGGCAACGGAACGGTGATGAAGACAAAGAAGAATCGAACCGTCGGCATAAGCAAAACAACGCTCGGAGGTGCGCTTGGATTTCCTGGGTCGGCGCTGGGCTTGGCCAGGCTCCGAACGTATGTGTTTATAGAGACGTTGCTTTGGGGAGAGAAAAGAGCGACGAAGGGGAAGGAGGGCGCATGAGGAGGGACCAAGAGGGAGCAAGGGTCACGGAGAGGAGAGCAAGGGGGTGCGAGTGGAGAATCGCGATGGGATGCGGAGAGCAGGGGGGATGAGGGCGGGAGGAGGAGAAAGCAGTTCAGGAGCAGGATGAGAAGACAGAAGCAGAAGGCAGAAGCAGAGAAGTAGAGCAGGCGGAAAGAGAAGTAGGAGGTATCTGCAAATAGATAGCAATGCCTAGAAATGCATAGCCATGTAGTGCGATCTATGTGTATATATCCGCCGGCCCCCTTGTGGGGCCACCAGGCTGTAGGCGCGGGTTCGCAGTTTCCTGTACCGGTTGTAGCTTGTAGTTTCCAGTGTTACTAGTTGACTTCTTGCTGGTTACTGTAACTAGTTGATTGACCGCGCGAGGGGGGGGAGGCCCAAACAGGATTTTTAGCCTCACCTGGGCGCCTTGTCTGAATTGCTGGGGGAGCTCGAAATCGACACCCCTCACGCAGATCCGCGGGGTCAGGGTCCAAAAACACATGGGATTTGCCACATTTCTGAAAGTCGGTGCCACCCCTCACGCAGATCCGCGGGGTCAGGGTCCAAAACACACAAAGGATGTGCCACATTTCTGCAATTCGGTGCCACCCCTCACACAGATCCGCGGGGTCAGGGTCCAAAAACACATGGGATTTGCCACATTTCTGAAAGTCGGTGCCACCCTTCACGGAGATCCGCGGAGTCAGGGTCCAAAAACACATGGGATTTGCCACATTTCTGCAATTCGGTGCCACCCCTCATGCAGATCCGCGGGATCAGGGTCCAAAAACAAATGGGATTTGCCACATTTCTGAAAGTCGGTGCCACCCCTCACGCAGATCCGCGGGGTCAGGGTCCAAAAACACAGGGGATCTGCCACATTTCTGAAAGTCGGTGCCACCCCTCACGCAGATCCGCGGGGTCAGGGTCCAAAAACACAAGGGATTTGCCACATTTCTGAAATTCGGTGCCACCCCTCACGCAGATCCGCGGGGTCAGGGTCCAAAAACACATGGGATTTGCCACATTTCTGAAATTCGGTGCCACCCCTCACGCAGATCCGCGGGGTCAGGGTCCAAAAACACATGGGATTTGCCACATTTCTGAAATTCGGTGCCACCCCTCACGCAGATCCGCGGGGTCAGGGTCCAAAAACACATGGGATTTGCCACATTTCTGAAATTCGGTGCCACCCCTCACGCAGATCCGCGGGGTCAGGGTCCAAAAACACATGGGATTTGCCACATTTCTGAAATTCGGTACCACCCCTCACGCAGATCCGCGGGGTCAGGGTCCAAAAACACATGGGATTTGCCACATTTCTGAAATTCGGTGCCACCCCTCACGCAGATCCGCGGGGTCAGGGTCCAAAAACACATGGGATTTGCCACATTTCTGAAATTCGGTGCCACCCCTCACGCAGATCCGCGGGGTCAGGGTCCAAAAACACATGGGATTTGCCACATTTCTGAAATTCGGTGCCACCCCTCACGCAGATCCGCGGGGTCAGGGTCCAAAAACACAGGGGATTTGCCACATTTCTGAAATTCGGTGCCACCCCTCACGCAGATCCGCGGGGTCAGGGTCCAAAAACACAGGGGATTTGCCACATTTCTGAAATTCGGTGCCACCCTTCACGCACATCCATCGCAAGGCGTGGTAACCCAAACTGCGAGAACTCCCTCGGCCCTTTAATCGCAAGGTGTGGTAACCAAGCCCGTAAACCATACACGTCTTACCAATCGCCAGGTGTGGTAACCCCTCTTGTGATCAGTTGGTTTTGCTGATTGCGAATCGGCTTCGCATGAAGTTTCGATACTGCTTCACGACAGCGCCAAGGCCTCATGACTTAGCTCTTCCATGGCCCATTCTCCGAGAGAGGGGGCCGGCGGCAGGGGGCGAAGCCCTTACGGATATATATATATATATATATATATATATATATATATATATATATATATACACATATACATATATACACACATACATATATATACACACACATGTATATCCGACACAGTGGTGCGGCGATGCGCGAAGTACAATGTTCTCCAAACTCTCAGCCATTATCTGGATTCAGGACTCGTCGTCTGTATATTCTAGAGTTTGGAACCCACATTCTCAGAATTTCCGGTCGTTCCCGCGCATTCCTGGGCTGCCCCTCGTGACTGTTCCAGCGGCCAGAGATCCCCAAGACAGGCCAAGAGTGCTCCAGAAAACGCCAAAGAAAGTCCAAGAGTGCTCCAAGACAACCCAAGAGCGCTCCACAAAGCCGGAGATAGCCCCAAGATGGCCCAAGGGGCCGAAAAGAAACCCCAAGAGCGGTCCAAGAGGACCCCTCAGAGTGAGCTGCCTTGTGTTTTATCAGTGTTTCGCGACCTCGCGTTTTCGAGCTTCCAACGCTCCAAGATGGTCCCAAAAACTCCCAAGACCGCCTCAAGACCGCCCCGAAACGGCCCAAAAGGCCCCCAAGGGAGCCCCAAGACGGTCCAAGACGGCCCCAGAACAGCCTAAGGGGCGCCCAAGATCGCCCAAGAGGGCCCCAAGACGTCCCCAAAGGGGCCCAAGAGGGTGAACACGAACCGACAATTCGAGCCTTCCGCCCCAAGAGGCCCCCAGGAGGCCCCAAGCGGCCCCCAAAAGAGCCCAAGAGGTCCCCTAGAGGCCCCACGGGGCCTCCAAGAGGCCTCTAAAAAGGCCCCAAGAGGCTCTCGGGCGGCCTCTCAACTGCGACCAAGAGCCCCCCCAGGGGCCTCGCACGATATCCAAACGAACATCCAAACAGCCTCTATCCAACGACCCAGGCACGGTGGCGGGATGGGCCAAAGGCCACTGTATGTGTATGTGTGTATGTGTATACATACGTACATACATACATACATGCATGCATGCATGCATACATACATGCATACATACATACATACATGCATGCATGCATGCATGCATGCATATATACATACATAACTACATACATGCATACATACAAACAAACATGCGTGCATACATACATATAGGTGTATACGTATGTATGTGTATGTGTATATATGTGTGTATGTGTAAGTATGTATGTATGTATGTATGTGTGTGTATGTATGTATGTATGTATGTAGGTAGGTAGGTAGGTAGGTAGGTAGGTAGGTAGGTATGTTTGGTTGTATGTATGTATGTATGGTTGTATGTGTGTATGTATGTATGTATGTATGTATGTATGTATGTATGTATGTATGTGTGTATGTGTGTATGTATGTATGTATGTATGTGTGTGTGTATGTATGTATGTATGTATGTATGTATGTATGTATGTATGTGTGTCTGTGAATGCATACGTATGTATATATATATATATGTGTATATATGTACTAGAACCATCGCGCGCACTTCGCGCGCGTTCAAGTTCTTGCTAGGCTTGATAGACTAACTCATGTAAGATAATGTTGGTCGCTTCTTGCGTCCAGGGACTCCCTTGGAGGTCCTGTGCAAGCGCTGGAGTCGTATATAATCGAAAGTGTGAACACGCAGAAATCATTACTGAGATATTCAACGAGTTGCCCTCAAAGGTTTCCTGTGTTTCGGGGGGAGGTGAGGGGGGGTCTGAATTGTGGTCTGTTGAGCAAGAGTAGACCCGGGGCCAAACTTGCAAACCAAACAACTGAATTGTGGGATTTCCGGTTATTTGGCGCTGTATGGCACTGTGTTTCCCCACATGCGTCGTGGGGTTATGGTTTTCATCCCTGCCGCGTCGCACCCGCGTCTCCCGCATCTCCCCTCCTCCTCCTTCTCCTTCTCACAAACACACATACACACATACACTCCCTCACCCACGCGCAACACTTGCACGGCACCTACATGAGACACGCGTAGCACACATCACAGCGCAGCGCAGCGCAGCGCAGCGTTTCCTCGTCACCACAGGGGGTGCGCACGGGGTGGTCCCTGAGCGCGGCCGCTGTCCGTGACGGTCGTCCAGGGCACACCAGGCGTGGCGTTTTTTCGACACCACAGGGGGTGAGGCCGCTATCCGTGACGGTCGTCCAGGGCACAGCAGGCGTGGCGTTTTCTCGACACCGCAGGAGTGCGCACGGGGTGGTCCCTGAGCGCGGCCGCTATCCGTGACGGTCGTCCAGGGCACAGCAGGCCTGGCGTTTTCTCGACACCACAGGGGGTGCGGCCGCTATCCGTGACGGTCGTCCAGGGCAGAGCAGGCCTGGCGTTTTCTCGACACCACAAGGGGGTGCGCACGGGGTGGTCCCTGAGCGCGGCCGCTATCCGTGACGATCGTCCAGGGCACAGCACGCCTGGCGTTTTCTCGACACCACAAGGGGTGCGCACGGGGTGGTCCCTGAGCGCGGCCGCTACGCGTGACGGTCGTCCAGGGCACGGCAGGCGTGGCGTTTTCTCGACACCACAAGGGGTGCGCACGGGGTGGTCCCTGAGCGCGGCCGCTGTCCGTGACGGTCGTCCAGGGCACAGCAGGCCTGGCGTTTTCTCGACACCACAGGGGGCGCGGCCGCTATCCGTAACGGTCGTCCAGGGCACAGCAGGCGTGGCGTTTTCTCGACACCACAAGGGGGTGCGCACGGGGTGGTCCCTGAGCGCGGCCGTTATCCGTGACGGCCGTCCAGGGCACAGCAGACGTTGGGTTTTCTCGATACCACAGGGGGGGCGCAAGGGGTGGTCCCTGAACGCGGCCGCTATCCGCGACGGTCGTTCCAAGGCACGGCAGGCGTGGCGTTTTCTCGACACCACAAGGGGTGCGCACAGGGTGGTCCCTGAGCGCGGCCGCTATCCGTGACGGTCGTCCAGGGCACACCAGGCGTAACGTTTTCTCGACACTACAGGGGGTGCGGCCGCTATCCGTGACGGTCGTCCGAGGCACAGCAGGCGTGGCGTTTTCTCGACACCACAAGGGGGTGCGCACGGGGTGGTCGCGCGCGGCCATTATCCGTGACGGTCGTCCAGGGCACAGCAGGCCTGGCGTTTTCTCGACACCGCAGGAGGTGCGCACGGGGTGGTCCCTGAGCGCGGCCGCTATCCGTGACGGTCGTCCAGGGCACAGCAGGCCTGGCGTTTTCTCGACACCACAGGGGGTGCGCACGGGGTGGTCCCTGAGCGCGGCCGCTATCCGTGACGGTCGTCCAGGGCACAGCAGGCCTGGCGTTTTCTCGACACCGCAAGGGGGTGCGCACGGGATGGTCCCTGAACGCGGCCGCTACGCGTGACGGTCGTCCAGGGCACAGCAGGCGTGGCGTTTTCTAGACACCACAAGGGGTGCGCACGGGGTGGTCCCTGAGCGCGGCCGCTATCCGTGACGGTCGTCCAGGGCACAGCAAGCGTGGCGTTTTCTCGACACCACAGGGGGTGCGCACGGGGTGGTCCCTGAGCGCGGCCGCTATCCGTGACGGTCGTCCAGGGCACAGCAGGCCTGGCGTTTTCTCGACACCACAAGGTGTGAGCACGGGGTGGTCCCTGAGCGCGGCCACTATCCATGACGGTCGTGCTTGCGGTATCGGCGGAGCAACGGCCACCAACATCATTCTCACATGCTTCACTTCAGCTATCACCACCCCAGCCATAATATGACTATGTGGGGTTCCTCGGTAGCGTAATTTGCTAATGCCTCGCGGGCTTTGTTAGCCGGGCCCTTCAAGGGCGTGGGATCATCCGGACCCCCGTGGGGTTTCGGGAGGCCTCCTGGACGCCTGGAGAGCCGTCGGAAGGGTGTCTCGGGTTGCGCGGGAACGTGTTGGGCCGTTATTTACGTTATGGGGGCTCCTTGGGGTCGTCTTGGGCGTCTTGGGGGCCCCCCAGGAAGCCGGGAGGCGCGGAACCGGCCAGGTGTCAGAGGATGTGTAGGACCCCCGAGTAGGACTCCCACTTTGAAAGATGAAGCTAGTGATGGGATGTTTTTCCAAACCCCTCGATGCTCCAGGGTTGGAAACGGGAAAACGTGAAAAGGAGAAAAACATTAGAAAAATCATTGGGCATCAACGATTTTACCCTCTTGGGCTCTGTCGGGACGGCTCTCGCAGCTCTCTGTGGTTTTTCTTGGAGCCTTGTGGGGGTCTTTGTGGGGCCTTTCAGGGATCAGGGGTGTGTTGGGAGCCTCTGCAAGTCCTGGAGGCCTCTCAGAAGTCTCTGGAAGCCTCCTGCTCCCGCTCTTGGGCCGGCCCGTCTTGGGCCTGTTCTGGAGTGGTCTGGGGCTGTCCTGGGCGCCTTTTCAGCAGTCTTAGAGCCTTCTTGGCCCGTCCTGGGGCCGTCCTGAGGGTCTCTTGGGGGTTCTTGGGGCCGTCTTGGGCGACTCTTCGGCGTTTTTGACCGTTGGAAGTTCGAAAACGCGATAAGCCAAAGATATATATTTGAAAAAATTAACGTCGACGATTTGGGCCTCTTCTTCGGGCCGTCACGGGACGTCTCTCGGACCTCTCTTGGGGTCTCTTGGAGGCCACCTGGGAGCCTCGAGAGCCGACGGAAGGCTGACTTGGGCTGTTTGGAAGCGTATTTTGCCATCCTTTCGCATTCTGGGGGCTCCTGGGCGGCGTCTTGGGCCCTCCTGGAGCGCTGTGGAGGCTCCCCGGGAAGGCCCGTGGAGCGGTACCGGAAGCCTTCCCGAGATGTTCCGGGGAGGTGTGGGACCTGGGGCCGGGGGGGAACGGTATTTAGTTATATTATATACGTATGTGTACTGACCTGCTGGAGGCAAAAAGTTCTTATGCCCTAGTTCCCTCCCTACCCACCTCCCTTTCAGCCGCAGCCAGACTTCACGCAGTAGCGCTTTCGGTCCCAGCCCCGGCTGCGGCGACGCAAGCGGCAGGAAGGATGACGACGACGACGACGACGTTGACGACGACGACAACGACGACGACGACGACGACGACGACGACGACGACGACGACGACGACGACGACAACGACGGCGGCGACGACGACGACGAAGTCGAGGGCGAAGACGAAGACAACGGTGACGACGCCTTTTTTGTAGGGATTCGGCTCTTCCGGAACGGTCGCCGGGCCCTGGGATCGTCAGAGACGGTGCTCCTCCTCCTCCTCCTCCTCCTCCTCCTCCTCCTCCTCCTCCTCCCCCTCTTCCTCCTCCCCCTCCATCTACTCAACGTGATCCTGCAAGATCCACTCTTCGCTCCCGCGCCAATGAGACCTGCAAGTCGAGAGCGGATTCGGAAGCACTCCGTGGGCCAGACGAGCCAGACCAATCGGACAAACCAGACCAACCAAAACCAATGGAGCAACCGCGCCAAACCAAGCCGGACAACCAACCAGACGAACCAGACGAACCAGACAAACCAGACCAGCCAGACCAACCAGACCAACCAGACCAGCAAACCAGAGCAGACCAGCCTGACAAGCCGATTAGGCCAAGCAGACCAGCCAGACCAATCAGAGCAGACCAACCAACCAGAGCAGACCACCCTGACAAGCCGATTAGGCCAGGCAGACCAGCCAGACCAAGCAGACCAGCCAGACCAACCAGTCCAGCCAGACCAGACCAGACCAACCAAACAAACCAGACAAGCCAGACCAACCAACCTGACAAAACCAGGCGGACCAACCGGACCAGCCAGACCAACCAACCAGACCAACCTTACCAGACCAGCCAGACCAACTAGACAGACCAGATCAACCAGACCAGACAGACCAACTAGACCAACTAGACCAACCACACCAGCTAGACCGACTAGACCAGCTAGACCAGATGCAAACAAATACTGCAATGCAAAAACACTGCACCGCAACAAACATTGCGCGAATCCTGAGCTAGAGCTTCAGGACGAAGCTCAAACCAGCCAGACCAGACCAGCCAGACCAGATGCAACAAAAACTGGAATGGAAAAAATGCAATGCAAAAACAACTACAATGCAGAAACAAATGATTTGCTGCTTCGGCAAGAAACAAATCGACCGAATCCTAAGGTAAAGCCTCAAGACGAAGCTCAAACCAGCCAACCCAATACAAAAACAACGGTATTTCGGTGGTCATCGTGGTTGGCGCTGCCTCCCTGGACCTCCCCTGAACCACTGTCGCCCGAATCCTATACTCAAGCTTCATGACGAAGCTCAAACCGGACCAACCAGACCAGCCAGACCAGATGCAAAAACAAATCAATGCGAACAAACTGCAATGCAAACAAAAGCTGTGTTTCGGTGGTCGTCGTGGTTGGCGCTGCCTCCCTGGACCTCTCCTAAACCACTCTCGCCCGAATCCTAAGTCAAGGCTTCAAGACTAAGCTCAAGCTCGAGCTTAAGGCTGAAGCTTCAAGCTGGCTCTTTGGAAGCTTGGCGTCCCGCCGTGCGCTACAACGGCTAAACACTTCTTCTTATTTCTTGTTGAGAAAATTAGACATGTATATATATATATATATATGTATATATATACATATATAAATACATATATACATATATGTCGCTCGTACCTTGATTATCGATCACAAAACGTCCGACTAAGCCTAGGAGGGCTCTCCAGAGTGGTCTACAAGGGCCTGTGCAGCCCTGCGGATAGTATAGAGGAAGCGGTCTCTGGCAGCCTCGGAATGCAAAACGCCAGAGTCAGGAGCCGTGCGAACAACATTATACATGTGACACGCACGAACAATTATCTCCACCTTGTCTGGCGTCGGTGACCCAGCAAGGCCAAGACTCGTGGCGAGACCAGCGGGGGGCTCATCTGGCTGGAATACAAGGCCCCACAACATCGGACAAACTACATAGTGAGACATGTCATCCCGACATATATATATATATAAACATAAGCGTGCATACGTATATATGTGGTACAGGGCACTTTTGCACAATTGTATACCCTCAAACAAAGCATTATAGTACCCGCCCATCGTTCGAGCTGAGCGCAATGCCATCAAGCAATATGGCAGGCCGTTCGATCATTTGTTGGCGGGACTTGAAGATTACGAGTGTCGCAACCACACCGAGGACACATGCTGCCATGTCCAGTGTGATGAATGACCTACTCAGGTTGTGTACTGCTGGGCGCGACGGCAGAATGGTTGACTACATCAGGACTCTCCCAGATGCGCCCTGCATGCAGCAACAGCCAATGATATTTGCGCGCTCGTGGCGGTTTTTCGTGACCAGGCATTTAGGTTTCACAGGACACCCTCTAGCAAAACGACGTTGGGTGGGAGAATACAAGAGCACGCCAAGTTCACAACGGACCAGGACGGGATATCTTATGGGGGGGGGGGGCGTCCTCAAAATACCACAAGCTACTTCCTAGGAGCAGCAAAACCCCTAAGCTTCGCGCCCGGGAGATCCGCTGCGCCCGCCGGGCCAGAGGCACAGCAGGCCTGGCCAGCACGGGGCCAGAGAGACCTTTGCACCCGATGGGGGTCCGAGATCACCGGAGCCTTTTCAACCCTGAGGGCGCGCGAGGTCGCTGGCGTGTCCTGTGCAGAAGAAAAGACGGCATTCGTGGCTCTCCGCGCGGAATTCTTGAATCTGCGCTGGACCCCCCGGGCGGCGCCTCCGGCGCCTCCCCTGGCACGCTCATGCCGCTCCTTCATCTAATCCGCGCGGAGCGCAAAAACTTTATGTTCATGCCGTTACCGTAATCCCTCGCGGCCATCTCTCGGGCCCCTCTCAGGGCGCCCCCCCCCCCCATGGTGTTCCTCTCCTGGCGGAGTCTTGTGAGGACCCCAGGGGGGAGGTAGTTGGCCCCCTGTGGGCCTCGTGGACCCCCTCTTGGGTTCTGGGAGCCCTCCCTCCTGTCCCTCTCCCCTTCTCCTCCTCCTCCTCCTCCTCCTCCTCCTCCTCCTCCTCCTCCTCCTCCTCCTCCTCCTCCTCCTCCTCCTCCTCCTCCTCCTCCTCCTCCTCCTCTCCATAACCCCTTGCACCCCGCCTCCCATCCACTCACCATGCAGTCGGACCTAGGACAGAAGGACATCCTTCAAGAACATGAGGCCCTCCGCGGGGGCCTAACTGTCCCCGAAGGATGCACAAGAACATCCAACAAACACGAAAAACACGTTGGTACGTACCCTCCCCGAACCGACCTCCATCTTAGAACCTCGGTCCACACCCTGTGTACAGCCCTGAAGTCCCCCATCGGCCACACCGAAACTGCGGGGAGAACAGCACGCTGGCGCTGAGCGAGGACACTGGAAACTCGCGCAAGGATGCTCTGGCGAAGGCAAATCAAGACGGGACATCTCAGAGAGGAGGAATCATAGGAAAGAGAGAAGGAAGATGGCAAGCAGGAGAGAAGAGAGGAGGAGGAAACAGCAAGAGAGGGCAGAGGAAACTAAGAAGGCATGAACGCGATGGACCTTTGCAAAATACGGTGGGATCTTGCCCTCCGTCGCTCCTAGGCCAAAGGAATATCGACGCGTGTGCCTGTACATCTCTAATGCACTTCATCCCGCCCTCCTGATCATACTCATCGTCCGCGTCCTCATCATGCTCATCATGTCCCTCCTCCCTGAGCTGCAGGATCATACTGCCAGTATTTGCCACTCGGGCACGCCAGGGCGCTCACTAGAAATCTGCTGGAATCCGCAGTCCTTTTGCAAACCCCCTCCCGAACCCCGATGCATTTGCAGCGACCCCTGACCAGGACTCCACTCACCAGCACTTCGGTTGGCGACCCAGGGACCGACGCGCACAAGGCTGCAATGTCCGAAAAATGCAATAAACAAGTGCAAAATCCGGTTGGGTTCAAAAAAAAAAAAAAAAAAAAAAAAAAAAAAAAAAAAAAAAAAAAAAAAAACATACCGCCGTGTCGTGACGACCCTGGCGTTGGTTTCTGACACCGCGTGGATTGTTCAATCGTGCACGACCGACAGATTTTCGAACGCTAGATGGTTCCATGTTGGGCGATTCTGGGTCACTAACGGCGTCCAGCCTTGAACGCCCGCGCTGGGGTCGCAGCCGCATCGACACGACACGACCTTACCGTACCCGATAGTGATCAACCATTGCGGTGCCGTTGGCCCCTCTCTTAAGACGAAGCCAGGACGAAGATAGCATCGGGTGAAGATACATCGAGAATCTCTGAGATCTGGCGGCTCTAGAGGATGTATCGGGCGTCGCGACCGTCTCAGAGCCTTCCGGAATTCTCTGACAGCGTTCTGGAACGCTCTGGGACGGATTTACCCTTGTCCTGGCACCGTCTGATCTCCCCTGCCCAAAGGCTGCCGGATGATGTTGTTCTTCATGCCGCAGTCCACGGCGAGGATGGTGACCTGCTTGGCCTCCTGCGCGCGGCGGCCCGCCGGCTGCCGCCCAGCCGCCCCCTGTCACGGCGAGGGACGCACAGCGTGCACACGCGAAACGATCGTATCAACCTTACGTTACGCATTCGACGACGGACCCTTTGTTATTCACAGGCTCTTGGCAATCTTCGGCGGTCTTCGGGCGCTCTTGGCGGTTTTGGGCGGTCTTCGGCGGTCATCTGGCGGTATTCTGGCGGCCTTCGTAGATTTCTGGCGGTCTTCGATGGTTTCCTGCGGTCCTCGGCGCGAAAGCTCGACAATTACGGCTCATACAGCTGTCTGTGACAGAACGCCTCACGTACCGTGCAAAGCCCGCCAGCGCCGAGCGTCCTCAGAAGAACCAGCCAACGACGACGTAAACGGGTGGACGTGCGCACGAGTGCGGACGGGCACTCGCGCACACGCCAGGTCGCGGTTCCTCTGGGGCCCGAGGCGGTGGTGCCCTGTAGACGCCGAGCACTCGGAGCGCGGGGTGGGCAATGGTGTAGACGTGAACTGTGCGACTTTTGCGTGGATCCGTTGCCTGATTGTGCTTCCATATTTTTGGGGGGGGGGGGGCGTTGGTTCCTGTATGCTTCGTGGAGGAGCTCGGCTCCAGGGCGCGGTCCTGCCTCAGCCGCATGCGGACCTCAAGCGCTTCACTCCAGGAGGGGGTACCGCCATTAAGCCACTCCTGAATGGCGTGTTCCGTGTATGATGAGCAACGATAATGCCCCTAACCATTTGGGAGGGGACCGAAGTTTGGAGGGCCAAAAACAATGACAAAGGAGTCTTTCTTGCAGATGTATCCGGCCAGAACGCCCAGCTCTATCCTCCCTAATGTGAAGACGGGGATTTCAATGAGGCCACGTCTTCATCCCGTTATTGGGGATCGGGGCTCTTTTGTTTCCGATGACTGTACGCACGGGGGCCTCGGCATTCTAAGTTCGCTCGTGGCCAGACCCTCCCCCCCGCCCGCCCCCCGGAGCGAGAGACACATTGGGAGTGCGGGGCCCACGGGTGCGCCGCTCCGAGGGAGGACGACGGGGCCAGCGGACCTCCCAAAGGTGGTCTCTGCCGCAGTTGGCGGCACTCGGCGATCGGGGGGGATATGACCCGGGGCTGTCGGGACACCTCGGGCAGCCGAGGGGGGCAACAATCGGCGGGGACCAGCTCAGGGAGCGATAAGTCGAGCTGGGATCGGCGATACCTCGCCGACGGATCGGCGACGGGCCCCCCCGATCGCCGACGCATCGCCGATAGATCGCAGATAGATGGCCGAGAGATCGGCGAGGGGGGGCAACGATGGGGGGGACAAGCTCAGGGAGTGATACATCGAGCTGGATTCTGCGATACCTCGCCGATGAATCGGCGACGGCCCCCCTCCGATCGCCGATGCATCGCCGAGGGATCGCCGAGACATCGGCGAGGGGCCCCCGATGGCAGATCCGCGCGCTCTCCTGGGCGGGGTGGGCACTCGGCCCCCTCGCGGGCGATCCATGGGCGATGGGGGGCCTAGGCGCCGCCCTCGTCCTCCTCCGAGCACGCGCCCGCAACAAAGGATCCGAAGCGCCGAACTGGAGCTACGGCTGCTGCATCTGCACGCCACTCACGGTACAACGGGGCGGAGAGAGGGAGGGGAACAGGGAGGGAGAAAGGGAGGGATGGAGGGTGGGAGAGAGAGAGAGAGGGAGAGAGAGAGAGAGGGAGGGAGGGGAAGAGAGAAAGAGAGAGAGAAGGAGAGAGAGAGAGAGGGAGGGAGGGAAAGAGAGAGAGAGAGGGAGGGAAAGAGAGAGAGAGAGAGAAAGACAGAGATGAGAGAGAGAAACAAAAAGAGAGAGAGAGAGAGAGAACAGGAAATTATCCAACCCAGCTCCAGCTGCGATTGCTGGCCAGGCCACTGTCGCTGGAGAGTAAAGGAAGAGGTGCCCATCCATGCTGACCCCACCTATCCCGTCACCTGCACCTCTCTGATCACTGGGCCCCACCTTGAGAGCTCCACGGCGCGGCGCCCTCCTTGAGTGTTCGCCTACGCAGCTCTGGCCCCAGTGTGGGCCTCAAAACTGTGGTTGCTGGGATGGGCGGAGGCAGGGCCCTCCTACTCCTCCTCCAGTGCACCACACAACAACCCAGCACTCACGCCACACAACCACGCATAATACACGAAATCCTCCGCTCTCCCTTCCCCTCCAGGAAGCTCACTTTGCCGAGGGAACGCGACTTGCGCTTGCAGGGTGGCGAGGCGGAAGGGCTCGGGAGGACAGACGAGGAAGATAGTCACGATGGCCGCCGCCGCTATGACAAAAGGGCTCCGGGGCTTGCCCAAAACGCCGCACCACCCTAGGTTTTGGAACTTGGACGTTCCCTCCCCAACGCCTGCTATTCTCCCTTTGCCCGTCGCAATCCCCTCAGTGTTCCCCATGCAAGCTGCAGCCGCTGGGAAACGAAGATCCGGGACTAGAGCCCCGCTCCTGGACACAGATATTGTGGCACGACATCGGTACCAGAAGACAGGCGCGGGAGACAGATGAGGGCGGGGATGGCGAGAGTGGGGCTCCAGGGAGGCACGTCTGCGCATTGGCCCAAACTTCAGCGCTACTACGCGTGCCACCCCAGCTGCCCTGCTGTTTATCAAACCTTGGAAGCAGAGGGTGTGCACCCGGGTCTTACATTGGGTGCAGTGGTTTGCTTGCTTGAACCTGCTACAACGCCCGTCACACAGAAAATAAACTTGGCTGTGCCTGTACCTGTCTCTGGCGAGCTGATAGCGAAGTCTGGTACAATCCCTCTTGCGTTCAAGCAGCGGGCGCGCTGGAGGTGTGCTTGACTGAGCACATCGGTGTGCTCAGGCGTACTTGACACATTCATGAACAAGACCGCTCTCACGTCGACGTCAGAGATGATTTCAAAGTGCTGCTGGCCTTGCTCGGCCCCGATGTTCACGAACGACGGTGTCCAACCGAGGTTTTCCAGATCTCGTCGGATGGTGTCATATTTTTCTGCCACGACGCCGACGCCGTCGTCTGAGTCCTCGGCCGCCATGTCGAAGACTTCGGGGGCGCTCCCAGCCTCGGTTTCTTCACAGGCCCTACTGGCGCCACCCCGAAACTCTTCAGAATTGGCCTGAATACGAGCATGCGCCGTCTCCGAGAACATGACCTGCGCACCCTCTCCCAGCGGCAGATTCGGTGTGCTTGGTCATCAGCTGGGGGAGGATCTCCTTGGAGTTTCAATCTCGCTGGCCTGGGCGGCCAAGGTGTCCTGAAAAAAAGACTGCGCATCTCGCTGCGGAGTGGAAACAAAAACCGAAATGCTGACAACAGCAAGGACATCACCTGCAGCAGTGTCGGCGGTCTGCGTCGGCTCCCTAGCGATGCCCTGGTCGAGATTGAGATCAGCCTTGGGGCCTTCTAACCCGGCCTCACCCTTGACAGTGTGCAGCTGATCGTACGCCTTGGCTGGCAGCTTCACCTGCTCATCCTCAGGCTTCTCTGAATGTAAGGTTTCCAACATGACATGGTGAGTTTCTGCGAATCCAAAATCAACATGACCTTCTGCATTTCTCAACTCCGTAAGCTTGCTAAGCCTCGATGCCAATTTCTTCCCGCTTCTGCTGCAAAGCTCCTCCTTGAGCTTCGTGATCGTCGGTTTGCTGGGTAACTTTCGCTGAGCCGCCTCCTCATCCTGTCCCCCCCGCCGGTGTCCCCGAGGAGCACCCCGGTCGCGCTCCCGCGTGCCCCCGGAGCGCGTTCCGACGGGGCCTCTCGCAGCGACAGGCCGCGGGGGCGAGTCGCGGGGCGTCCGCGCGGGTCCAAGGAGGCCCGAGAGCGCCCAGCCGCCGCCAAGAGCGAGAGCCCCCAGCGCACCAACTGGCTCCAGAAGGTGCCCTTGCGGACCCCTTTGGAGCCAGTTGGTGCCAAGAGGGGCCCTACAGGGCCCCTTGTAGGGCCCTTTCTCTTCACCCCCCATCTGGGTCCGCCCGCATGACCACCCGTCCGATCATTGTTTCTCGGTCGATACCGCTCCCTGGACCACTCCCGGGGTCCATCGTGGCAGGTGCATGCATCCTGGATCGGTTTGTGATGGCCCGGGGGCCCAGGAAGAGCCTCCAAAGGCCAGGAATTGAAAGCAAACCATCGACCGACAAACCCCGAACCTCGAAACACGACGACGAAGACGGCGACGGCGACGGCAACAACGACGACGACGACGACGACGACGATGGCGGCGACGACGAAGACAACGGACGAAGAACAACGACGACGACAGCGACAAACTCCGCGACGCTGCCCAGGTCGCCAAAGATCGGAAAAACTTCACTAACGACCTCCGAAGGCCGCCGAAGGCTGCTGAGAGATTCCGAAAGGATTCGAAGGTCTCCTAAGGCCGCCGAGCGCCTTCGAAGGCCGCCTAGGGCCTCCGAGGGCCTCCGAACGCCTGCCAGGGCTTCCGAAGACCGCGAAAGGCGGCAACGGACGACGGACGGCGACGGACGACGACGGCGACAATCGCGACAGCGCCGAAGACGACGTACACCCGACGAATGACGAAGGACGACGACGAGAACGACGACGACGACGGACGACGGACGACGACGACTGACGAAGCTGCCGCCGATTAGACGCAAGCCTTTTTTATCATGAGGTTTCCGAAGCCTGACCTGGGGCCCTCCGAAAGCACTCTAAATTGCTTGACGCGGAGATCCCTATCTGTGTCTGTCATTTCCTGGCACGTCCTGCTGTGAGCGTCTGGATGTGAGCGTCAGGGTGTGAGAGCGGGTCCACATAAACGAATGAAGGACGAGTGCGACGACGACACCGACGACGACGTGAGCGGACAGCGGCGACGACGACGACAACAACAGCGATGTCGACGACGACGACGACAACTCACGAACAGGCGGTGATAAAATCCCTCCCCCATTCATCTTCTTCCTTGTCATCGCGCCCCCTCCGAGAACTCCCTGCGTCCTCCCGTTTCCCTCCTCCTGGGTCCGCCTCCTTCCTCTTACGTCCTCTCTCAGCCTCCCTGGCGGCTGTCCTTCTGCCTCCCCCTGGGTCACCCTCCTTCCTCCTTCCTCTTA
Source organism: Prorocentrum cordatum (assembly GCA_963575745.1). Lineage (NCBI taxonomy): Eukaryota > Dinophyceae > Prorocentrales > Prorocentraceae > Prorocentrum > Prorocentrum cordatum. Next base: position 148,934 of record CAUYUJ010016320.1, on the reverse strand, counting down.
CGTCCTTTCTCAGCCTCCCTGGCGGCTGTCCTTCTGTCTCCCCCTGGGTCACCGTCCTTCCTCCTCGTCGTCCTCACTCCACCGCCCTCCCTCATTCTCCCTGGCAAGGGGCCCACTTCCTGGCGGCCAACCCCTCTCCTTCCGATTCTCTCCTCGCCGTAGCCCCTCCCTCTTATTTGTCCCTCCTCCCGTCTCCCCACTCATGCGTCCTCACAATTCCTCCGTCCTCCCTGCTCCTCCTTGGCGGCCGCCCCCTACGTCGAGATGGTCATAGGGCTCTGCATGGAGAGGAGTCGGAAGTGCAAACCGAGCGCCTCGCTCGAGACATCCCCTAGGTCTGGCAGCGCGCGGGCGAGTGCCCTATCCCTTGGCGGCTCCCCCCTCCCACGGGGAGCTCCACCGAAGGTCACGAGGCCACAAGGGCGCATCTAGCCCGCGGGCGTCCGCCCCACCAATGTCGGCACACCCCTCACGCGTTGCGTGGGGAGCTCCACCAAAGGTCCCATGGCGCAGTCCAGATGCGTCCCTCCCGCCTATTTCGGCAACCACCCCTCGCGCACTTCGTGGCCCCACAGGGGGATCCACCGAATGTCCCAGCAGCGCAGTCAGGATGCGCGCGCCCTCCCCGCCCATTTCGGCACACATCTCACACAGTCCGTTGCCCCGCAAGAATCCCAACTCAAGACGCTACTCGCAACGACGCTGCTCGCTACTGCACACGATTGGGTCCGTGGCCCGGATAAGTTTCTGCGCAGTTGTGGCATTCATCTCGGCATGCCGCTCGGGCGTGCGCGGCCCTCGAGTATGACGCTGGGTGCGATGGGAACTAAATTGACCCCGCGTGGGTAGGCAGAGGACCGACGCAGCATGTGCGCATGTTGTGACGTGTGACATGGCTGGAGTGGTGTTCGTGGTGCTTTCAAGCTGGCTGGCCTCGAGGAGCGCGCTGTTGTCGATGCAGCGTGCAATGCTCCATGTACCAAACACGCTCGCGTAGCGAGTTTGATAACGATTTGGGGCATCCGCCGACCATGCGTAATGATAGCTCCACTCGCATGAACAAGGCGGTCCAGTATTTTCCATGGTCGCAACCACGTCGCACTTCTCTGACATGTAACAAGTGTGGCACTCGTTTGGGGGCAGTTTGACGCTACTTCTGTTGAACGCCCTGGACAGCGCATATTTCGTGGAGCTCCGTGGCCGCAGGTATCAGAACCGTAACCTCCACGCTAAGTGAGCCAATGATCTCGCACCACGAAGGCTGACAATTCGGGTTGGCCTGCCCGTCGCCTGAGAGGCCAGTAATGGCCCGAGGGCTACCAATTCGGAACGGCAGGGGTGGCGAGTCGGATTAGTCAAAAACACCCCCTGGCGACCCCAAAACTCTGGCGGCGAGAAAGGGGGGGGGAGGGGGCGATTGCCAAAACAATTTCGCCCACTGATGTTCTTCGCATGGCCAACGCAATACGCAATCATGCCCCCCCCCCCTGTGGCAAGAAACGGTCATCCTTTGAACCGTCCACCGCCATTCGTGGCAATGCCCATCCCCCCCATGTCGTTGCCCCTGGCCGTTGACCTGAACGACGGAACGGCCGCCGAGGAGATCCGAGGGATGTCAAGGTGGGGGAGGGGCAGAGCTTGGGTTACAAGAGTATCTGCCAAAACGGCCCGCGCAAGGAGGAAAGCAACGTGTTTATCCAGGTGGATGTGTGTTCCCTAAACCACCACAGTCCCACCTGGGGACAAACCCCGATACCCCTTCGGGATAACCCCACGCCACCTTGGAACAACCCCCCCTTAACAGGATATCCATCCACCTAAGGATGACCCCGCCCCATTTTGGGATAAACGCACCCCACATCCCGGTGGGTATGTTCCAGAGCCCCACCTTGGGATAACCTCCTCCCTACAGTCGGACCCAGGCCAGCAGACCATCTCCCGAGAACGTGAGACCCTCCGTTGGCCAAAACAAACAGGGCATCTATGGGCACCCTCGCCAGAATGCACAAGAGCCCCCAACGAACACGGATCATACTAGGGAACCCTCCCCGAACCGGCCTCGATCTTATGTCGGCGGCGTGCCCGGGTGAAATGCGAGAAGAGGCGGGCCTTTTTCAAAGAACTCCGAACTTGCCAAGCCTTATGAAACATGTTCTGAACCTTCCTCGAATACGTAAGAACTTCTCAGAAGGCGCGGCGGTTTCTGAAAAGTCCCGCCGCCCGCAAGGAAGGCTTTTCCCTTCTCACTCCGCGCCCTCGCCCGCCGTCGATTATACCTCGGTCCGACTGCACGAGACCCCGAGGCGAGGTCCCGACGGGTCGTTCCTCGGCGGGCGTCGGCGCCGCGGCGCCATCCTCGACCGCGGGCGGCAGCGGCGGGGGCAGGAAGACCTGCGCAGGGCGCGGGCGGCGGCGGCCGCGAGCGGCGGCTGCCGCAAGGGGCGGCGGCCGCGGGCGGCAACGGCCCCCGAGTGGCGAGCACGTCCATGTCCGCGCCCTGGCGGTCTGGACTCTGGGGCGCAAAATCTCGCAGATGATCGCTCCGCGCGAGGCAGGCACGAAAACACGGTCCGCATCCGCGGGGTCGTGTTCAACGGGGCCCGACCGCGATGCGGCGTGTGTGTGTGTTTGTATATATGTATGCATATGTGTGCACATATATATACATATATGTATGTATATATGTATATATATAGATATACAGATAGATAGATAGATAGATAGATAGATAGATCGATAGATAGATAGATAGATAGATAGATAGATAGATAGATAGATAGATATATAGATAGATAGATAGATTTTCCTCTTCTTATATTTTTACAAGCCCGGGCGGGGGGACCCCTCACCCCCCTCCCAAAACCGGACTCCCAGGATCTGGGGCTTTGGGACCCTCCGGACGGGCCTCGAAGCGGCCCCCCGGGCCTTGCAGGGCGTTTTGCCAAGCCTTCCCAGCACACCTAGGGCGATCAGGGGGGTCATCGGCGACGTCTCAGAGACCCCAAAGACAGCACAAGAGCGCCCCAAGAGTGACCGACGTGACCTCAAGATGGCCCAAAAGGCCTCCAGGACGGCCCCAAAGAGGCCTCCAAGAGCACTCCCAAGAAGGCCCCAAGAGGCAAACATCATTGATTTTCTGTTGGGTTTTGGTGAATTGGGGGGTTATCCTCTTTTCGGCTTCCCGGCGCTCCAAGGCGGCAGTCTTCTGGGCGTCCGAAGCCGCCCAGGAGGCTCCAAAATCGCCTCACAACCATCCGAAAGACCTTCCAGGCAATCCAAGAGAGCCCCAAAACGGCACAACACGGGCCCAAGATGGCCCTCAGAGAGCCCCATGGCGGCCCAAGATGGCCCCAAGACACCCTTCGAAGCATTCCAAATCGTGACCCGGTCGTTCAGGGAGACCTCGGTTGGAGGCAGGGTGGCCAAAGGAAACCCCCAGAATACCCCCCAGGAGGGCCCCAGAAGGCCTCCAGAAGGCCTTAAGAAAGCCTGAAACAATCATTGTGAGGCCCCCAAAGGCTTTCCCAGGAGGAGCCCCCGGAAAAAAAGAGCCGAGGAGGATGGGGAGAATGCGCAGGGTATGGCGAAAATTATGGAAAAAAAAAAAGCATGAAGGAGGGATAACAAATAACATTATCATAACGGCGATGCCGGAAAAGGCAACAAGGAGTTATCGCGAATCTGTCGACTTGACCTTCCTGCTATTCCGCCTGCATGCCAAACTTCAAGGACCAAGGTGCATGGCGCGGAGCGCCACTGCAGTCTTGTATGTATGTATATATATAATTATGAATATACATGTTTATATATATACATATATGTGCGCAGCCACACACCCCACCCCACCCCCCAGCACCCACTGATTTCCCATCGGTCGTTGACCTCCACTCCTTGTGACCACGCATGCTTCTTACTCCCATCGCCCTTCGTGCCTTGATTCCTCCGTCTTCCTTGTTACGCTTCCCTCCCACACCCACTTCCTCTTGACCTTCATGCCTCTTCCCCCAATCGTCCTCCCTGTCTGAATCCATCCATATTCCTCTTCCTGCCTCCCCCCACCACGTGTTCTTATCAGTCATGTGTCCTTCCATCGCCCCTGCTTCCCCCCCTCGTCCTCGCCTTATCCCTGCTTCCCTCGCTCTCCTTCCCAATGCCCTTCATGGCACTCTCTGCTGTCCTCCGTATTCCTTTTGCTATCGTAGCCCCTCTTGGCTCAAGTTGCCCACCTCTTGCGAACATGCCTTCGTCGTCGAAGGGCGCGCTCGAGCGCAAGCGCGCCGACGACATGAACAGAGCCCGCATGCAGGCATTGAAGACGTTCCTGAGCAGGCCCTGGGTGAAACAGACGCTGCACGACGCGCTCAAAGAGTCCAAGCATGCATCGAGCAAACGCCTGCGCAACGCACTGGCCGACGTTCCCCTACAGAGCAACGCGCGTTACGACGAGCTGCAGGAGAAGGTCGGGAAGCTGGGGGGGGGGGGGGGGGGGGGGGGTGCGCCTTCAAGAGGCCCAGAAGGCACAGGACCAGGGCGAGCAGGTCAAGCAGCTGCCGAAGGAGAACCAGCGGCTCTTGAAGGAGAGCAAGTAGCAGGGGGGGGGGGCCTCGAGAAGCAGCAGGCTGAGCTAGACCAACCAGGCCAGGGCTGCCATTAAGGTTTCCCGCACGAAACAAGGCAGCTACAACCGCTGGGCCACGCCCAAAGACAGGAAGCGGCAGGCGTGGGTCACCATGGACCCAGCGATGTGTGTCCCCCGAGGGGCAATCCAACCCTTTCGGGATGGCTGCATGGGCATGCAGTGAGGCAGGCGCCCACGACCCCCCTTCTGCGCGGGACTGCTAACGACGCGCACGCACAGGCTGACGCATTGTGCCGCATGGCAGGTGCGCCCTCCGTTCGATCGATGTGTATGATATCGCGCGCAGCATTCGCGTGGTGAGCCACGACAATTTCGAAATTCTACACTGTGTTGGCTTGGCCACCAGTTAGGGGGGTCTTGGACAAGATCCCCCTTGCCGGGGGATCTTGAATGAGCTCCCCCGATGCGCGGTGTTCAAACAGAATGACACTCTGCCGTCGAGACAGCCCGCCGTCCGCCCTCTCTCCCCGCCGCAGGCACACTGGCGCAAGCTCGCTGTCTTCGCCTCCAAGCCAGCCAAGAGTCTCCTGCGATGGCGAACGTACAGGCCATGGGGACGGCCTCCCTTGGCAAGGCCAGGGAACGATCGAACCGCGCCGACGGTGTCCTCCACCGCGCGCTCGCAGCTGCGAGTGCGAAGAAGCCCGCCGTGGCGCTCGCGGAATCGACGATGGTCAGCTCGACCGCGCGGGACTTGCCCATCAAGCACTGGGAGGGCCGAACCCAGAAGACAACCAGCTACGTCGTTGAAATAGTCTCGTCCCCAGGAGATCTGTCCGCTGATGACTGGGGCTCGGCCAAGGAAATGACGTTGAAGGGGGGCCACAACAGCCTGCCGCCGCCTCTGGGGCCCCCCACGAAGACAGAGACCCCGATGTTCCTCAGCCTGCATGCGTCGAAGCCCGCGGGCGATGATTACATCGTGGTGAAACTCACATCATTCCTCGGAAGGGAGACGTCCTGCGCCATCCAGCAGCAGCTGGTCGTCGGCGAACCCTACGCCCCCGACCGGACCCGCGACCGTCACGCGACGCTGAACACGATGCAATTGCCGTTCGGCAACACACGCGGCACCGAGTTCAAGCACTGGGAGTTCGCGGCGCCAGTCGCGGCGCCAGCTGCCGCCGACCCCGGCGACGAGGACACAGTGGATGAGAAGAAGAGGGAGCTGTCCGCCAGCTTCGACTTGATCATGACATAGACACAACGCGGGGATGTTGATTGCGAGCAAATGCTGTGGGTCGAGCAAAAGCTCGTCGATCCAGACAGCTCCACCCACCACTGCAAGCGCGATATTATGGGCAGAGTGATCAAGAATATACAGGACAGGGCCGCTTTGCTGCCATGGAGACGCACTGCCCGTGCCTGGCGCATGACACTCGCCCCGTGCATCTGGACATCGCAAAGCGCATCATCAGGACTCCCCTGACGAACGCGCTGCTCACCTTTGGCAAGGCCAGGTTCGGAAAGACACCTCTCACGAACATCTTGGCGATGGCCATCGGGCGCTGGCACGCCGACGTGGAGAAGATGCGGGGCAACGAAGTCGTCGCGGCAGCGCGGGCGTCGGCTGACATGGATTTTCTCCGCGGGGAGGTCGGGGAGAAGTGGGCGCCCCGCGCGTTCGACGACGGGGGCCTCTCCAACCAGCGGCCCCGCGTGCTCACGGCGCGGGCGGAGAAAAAGGTTGGCCGCGGCAGCGTTGATCGGCGCTGGCGTTATCTCGCGCGCGTCCTGCGCGGAGCGAGATGACTCCATCGATCGGGGGGCCTGCCCAGCGAAATATTTTCCCCCGCCGCAGGCGTTCTTCGGCCCGACCCAGATGCAGGCAATGACTTACGCCAGGTGGGGCGCGGCCAAGTTCGCGCGGGGCCGGGCGAGGTTCGGCGGGGGGGGCGACTGCAACGCGGTCGTCAAGCCGTCGCTTGAAGATTTGGCATATGCCGTCACGGGCTGCGACAAGGCGAAGAAGACGACGCAGTTCCTGATCCACATGATCTTGCCTGCCTTCCCCGAAAACTTCTCCAGCAATCAGATCGGGGCGATGCTGAAGCGAAGTTCGCTGTCTGCTTCCCCCCAGCTGGCCAGAATAGAGTCGTCGAGAAGCACCCGCTGCACGACGGGCGCTTGAAGCCAGAGGCAGGCAAGACGCTCTGGGATTACTTGCATGACTCCAGCGTTCGCCGCGACACCGAGGAGTTCGCGCGCCTGCTCTCGCACGAGAAAAGAACATGACCGAGCCCATGGCGAAGCACATGAAGTCCGACCGCATCGCCGCCGCGGCGCGCGCCAGCGACGACCAGGCCGCGGGGGCGGCCGCTGACGCGCCAGCGGTGGAGGCGCACCCGCCCGACCCGCCCGACGATTTCGACGAGGGAATTCCTTGGGCCCCGAAGGCGCTGGCGAGGACCACGAGGCCGCTCCTGCCGCGCCGCGCGCGCCAGAGGCGGCCCCGACCAAGCGCATCAAGATCGAGCCCGGCGCCTGGAAGAACCTCAAGCTCCAGCAAGGCGACGACGGCTGCATCGACCTCAGCCCCCCATCGCCGCCCAGGAAGAAGAACGGCATGTCGTTGGAGAAGGAGCTCGAGCAGATCATGGGGGAGGAAGCGCAGAAGGGAGAGCGCATCTGCAGCGAGCAGCGGGGCGGCCGCGGACGGCGCATTTGTCGCGGCCAAATGAGCGCGTGATCGGCAGACCACGGGAAGCGAGCGCGCGCGGGTGTCTCGGGCGTAGGCGCGCCCTTGCGGCCGCGGTAGCAGGTGTGCTAATTCGCCCCAGATGGGGTGCCTGCGCGACGCTCTGCCCGTTCCGAATGCGCGATGCGTCGCTCCCATATGTGCAGCTGCCCGATCGATCACCGTGGATTGCGCTGCGTCGATGGGGGCGCGCGCGCGACGGTTTCGGGCGCATTCGGTTGCGCCCCCAGGCGAGGCCGCCGGGCGCCGCGCTGTTCCTAGCCCCCAGGTTTGCAGTGACGCCTGGAGAAAAAGAGCGGCTTGCATTGGCGGCCGTTGGCCAAGCGTTCACTGCAGCAGCGTTTCGGCTATCAGGTTAGAGCGCGCGGCCCCGCCCCCCCCCCCCGGCGCGCCCTCGAGCGGCGCCTCGGTTCTTCCCGGCCCCAGAGAGGGACAAGGCCAGCGCCGCCATGCGACCGCCGCACTCGCGCGCGAAGGCCATGAAGGCGCCGATGAAAGCCACGAGAGCGCCGAAGAGGGGCCGCGCCGTGAAGAATACCATAAACAAGAAGATTACTGCTCCCAAACCTGCGCCTTATATTCGGCAAGGCGCCGCGGCCGTTGCGAGGGGTCGCAAGGGCTGGGCTGCGCGGGCGAGCTGCATCAAGGACTGCACCAATCGTTCTGGGAAGTTTGTGATTGACATGATGCGCAGTGAGAACATCGCGCCGAAGTGGGAGGGGTTGACGCGCCCTCGCTGCGGCGAGGGTGTCCTGAGGCCTCTGAAGGACCACGGGGAGAAGAAGGGCGGGTGGGGGCACCGTTGCAGCCGCAATTCTTTGCACTCGCCACGTGGCGCCGCATGATCTCCATCACATGTTCAGCAAGGGCGCGAGCCAGTCGTCCTCGTCTCTGGCAGAACAGTCCGCCATCCCGTTCTGCGCGGTCGCAGGATGTCCACTGACGACCACGCGCCTCCTGGCGCGGGGGAACCACGAGCCCGTCGACGGCATCCACAGCTCGCCCCGCGCTGCGCGCGCCGCGCACGGGCGCGCCACTGAGCCGAACATCAAGTTCGGCGGCGGGGCGGAGTGGCCAGACGTCGGAGCAGACGAGGCGGACCTCGGCAAGATTGAGGACCCCGGCGCGGGGCCCTGCACTGCGACCCCCGTCATTTGGGAGCAGCGGGGCGGGATCGCGCAGCGCGGCGCCCCCGGGTCTCTTGCGCCGTTCCGCCCCCAGCCGAAGGAGACCGCGCGTCGGGCCCCAGGCCCCAGGCCCACGCGCAGGGCGGATTGGGCGCCCCTCTCGAAAGTGGCTGCAGAACAGGGACGCAATCTTCCACGCGGACGGCGCGCGGCCACGTGAGCTGAAGGAGCAAGGCATCGTCCACGATTGGGCCGTCCACAAAAAGAATATGGCCAAGGTCAAGGGCAACTGGGCATGGCTTACGCCGTCGCACAGCAAGAAGCGGCACCACGACGTCCCCGAGCCGCTCCAGGCTGCGCTAAGAAGAGGATCTGGGTCAACACTGGCACGCAGATCATCGACGGCGTCTGGCGCGAGCTCCGCCGTTTCATCGGCCAGAACAGGGCCGTCGGCTCGGCGCACCTCGCGCAGAAGGTCCGCAGCTCCGCGGCAAGGACCTCCGGCACGAGACGGGTGCCATGCTGCAGGAGGCCTGGAGCAAGAAGCACGGCTAGTGAGTTTTGGGTTCGATCTTCGGCTCATGTCGCCCGCGCGCGCCCGCGCGGAGTCGCCGCGCGCGGCGTTGGTGCGAGCGGCGTGGCGCTATGATGTTTGCTTTAGCAAGCGCCCCCAGGGATTTGCTTGGCCTTGCTGTTGCCGCCGCTGCTCCCCGTGATCCTCCGCCCTCTGCGATTGCGAATGGTGGCGCAATATACATATATATACATAGGTATTCCCCCTCTTGCCCAGTGCAATACTGGGTGACGGCGGTAAACCGTCAACCAGGCTACCGCCGGGGACCTCGCAGTGCTCTGTAAACACCTAACAGTGCTGTCTGTGCAGATACAGTGCGCCCCCTGGAATATCAGCTTGACAACTAGAGAAAACTTGTTTGTTCGCTCTAGCGGAAAATCAGATGCACCAATATTGTGGAATAGCATAGCAGCTAGAGACCTGATAAATTCCTAGCGAACGAGACAGCTACTCCAAGTGCAGAACAATTTAATTCCCACGCGAATAGCAAATAATCTTAGAATTCAACGAAAGCCCGCAAGTTCTGCAACAACTTTCGGTTCTGAGGTCGGCCCCTGGAAATGAATCGATAGAAATATCGCAACTGCAGCCCTGAGATTTTCACCAGCGAACGCAGCGTAATCCAATAATGGGTGGAAAATCTCCGATCTCAAAACGACTTGTCAAATCCAGGAAAATCTTGCAAACAAAAACACTGAACTCAACTTGCTATACCAACTTGAAGTCGGTTACCCTACTTTTTTGGTAATAATACAGCAACTACGGACCTGAGAACTTCGCAGGCAGACGCGGCATAACCAACTACAGGCTACAAAAATACAGATTCCCAACACAATTTTCGAATCTCTCAGAATGTTCACCCAACCGACCACAAAATCCCACATTGCCCGCCCTGGCCGGGTCGCTCAACCAGCTCCGCCCCCCGCCGGAATTCCTCTAGCTCGTCGCTGCCGAAGAGCTCCACGAGGTACTGTTTCCTGCATTCGCGCCCCAACTCCATGCGGCCGCTAAGTTCGACCCCGCGCCACTGCGTGTAGCGCGCATGCTTTTCCCTGCGTGGCATGCCGCAGCGTGCCCCGATTCCTTCCCTTAGGTGTCCTCCACCATCTCCCCCTAACTCCCCTCCTCCGCCTCGCACTCCCCCTCCTCCTCCTCGTCTGCCCCCCCTTCCCGTCCGCCCCCTCCGGGGCCCAGGAGGCGCCGAACCGCGTGATCTTATTGGGATGCTTTGGACGACTGGGATGAGAAACGTGCGAGTTTGGTCATTTCACAAGGGTGATCGGGATTCCCCAGGCTCTCCGCCCCCCGACAAAAGTCTGCCCTGAAACCCCCCGGGATTCCGAATCCAAAGCACCCCTGTGGATTCGCGGGGCTCGCGAAGCCAGGGAGACCCAAACCATGCGATTTCACCGGGGCGCTCGGGGCGTCTGGGATGAGAAACCCAGAAAATTCGCCATTTCAAGAGGGGCGCTCGGGGGTCCGAAGACTGCCCAACCTCCGACGCAATTCCACTCTGGAGCCCCCCAGGACCCCGAATCCCAAGCATCCCTATGAAGTCGCATGCTTCGGGCCTCCCTGGCTTCGCGAACCCTGGGGATTCACAGGGGCGCCTGGGATTCGGGGCCCAGGGGGATCCCCAGTGCGAATTGTGTCGAGGGGTGGATAACAGCAAGAATGCCAAGCACCCAATTGAAATCATTGGGATTCTGGGATGCACGCCCCAGGAACCCCACGCACCCCAATGAAATCGCAAGGTTCGGGGCCCCTGACGGCGCGAACCCTGTGAATTCACGCGGACACCTGGGATTCGCTGCCCTGGAGAGGGGGGGAGACCCCGGGTAGATCATTGTCGGAAGTCGGAAATCCCAGGGGCCCCAGGCACCCCTGTGGAATCACAAGGTTTGCGGGGTAACGTTCCAGAAGTCCCGAGCACCCCAATGAAATCATCAGGTTCGGTGACTCCTGGGCCCATCGCGCGCGCACAGTGCCCGCCGCAAGCTCGAGGTTTCTTCATTAAGGGGAAGGCGCCGCGCGCGTGTTTCACAGCGCGCTGCCGTTAGGCGCCGGCCAGCCTCGCGGCCAGAGCGCGCGCGAGCGGAATCGAAAAAACGCCCCCCTAACGCCAGGGGAAGACGCAAACGAGGAAGGGGAGGGAAAGGAAAGGGAGCGAAGCAAGGATGGGAGAGGACAGGAAGAGGAGCGCAGAACATCGCCAAGACAAAGAAGGCGAAGAGCGGGCGATGTGGGGGGTTAGGGGGGAAGCTGTCCATACATATATATATATATATATATATATATATATACATACATATATACATATGTATATGTACACATACATACATCCATACATACATACGTACATACATACATACATACATACATACATACATACATACATACATACATACAGGCAGACTGACAGACAGACATACATACATACATACATGCATGCATGCATGCATGCATACATGCATACATACAGACATACATGCATGCATGCATGCATGCATGCATATATATATATATGTATGTAGATATGGATATAGATGCATACGCGCGTTGCGTGTGGGTGCCTCACGAAAGGGTTCTCAACGCGTTTCTTCGCGCGCATGCCCCTTGCCCCCTCGCCCCGCGAGCAGCGATATCTCGCCGCCGTTTCCGCCGTCAGCGGCCCCGCCACATGAGACAATTTGGTTGTGGTGGATTACTGAGAGATTTCTCTCGTGGCTGAATGCAACAATGAGAACAGTTTTTCTGTGGTTGATTACCGTTCAATAGGTTCCCTATGTGGCGGAATGCAAAACTGCCCACCTTGTGGCGGGGTGCAAAAAAAAATCGCGTTGTGGCGGAGTGCTGAAGGGTTCCTTACGCGGTGGATCACTAAAACAATCCGCTGAAATTTTGCCGCGAACAACGAAAGGATCAATTTGCTGCGGATCACTCAGGGGTATCTTATCTCCGTACCAGGCGTGAGATTCTGAAGGGTCTTCGTATCGATAGCGGAGCGGGCCCGGATTTACTGCCAGCTCGCGCTTTAAAATCCTGAAGATTTGGCAGTGCCTTTTCTTCTTCTTACTCGCTTCATCCTCAGCAGTGGGCACTGGCCACGGCGGGCCCGCTCCAGCCCTCCCCCCCCCCTCGCGGAGCGGCCGCAGGGCTGCGCGCCGAGCACGGAGGCTGCCGAGCCAAACCCACATCGGCGAAGTCCAGCCCCTGCCCTGGCGGCGCTCGCCTGCCCCCAGCTGGATCCAACTACAACTGCACTGCAATGATGGAGCCACGAAGCACTACTACACTCCAGCTACAACTACGCTACAACTTCGCTGCGCAACTAAGTCCGACGCAGCCCGAGCATCGCCTGCAACTATTGAACGCAGCAGAATCTAGCACTGTGAGCCAAGCTGAGCTCAGCCCAGAACCGGGCCCCGATAGAGGCAGGGGTGGCCCACCGCAGTCCTGGGACCGGGATGGGCCGCTGCCTGCCCCCCGGAACCCCCTGCAAAGGCGAGCCAACAACATTGGATCCGAGATTTGCAGACGGGAGGCCCCGAGATTTCCCCCGGGGGCGCCGCAGGCCCGAGCCAAATGCCCCCAGGGAGGACCCCCCCCCCCGGGGGGGGAGGAGGAGGGCGTTTTCTAGCTGCGGCCGCGGCCCTAACGGCGGACGCGCAAATTCGAGCATGCCTGCTCGGCCTTTTGGCTATGATCGTGGCGGAATGTTTTTTGTTTAAACCAAAAAAAAAAAACGGAATCTATTTTGTGGACAAAAGTAGCGGGTTTGTATTTGGGGGCCGGAGAACCAAAAGGGCACCCCTTTGTTTAAAACGGCGGGGTGCTCGAAAGGATTCCATCTGCGGCGGGATATTGAAGGATTCCCTTTTGCAGTGGGTTGCCACTTTTTTTGTGCGGTTCTTTTGAAGATAATTCTTGGCTGAACGCGACGAAAGAACTTTTGAGTAGCACGGGATTCTTATGCGGCGGAATACAGTTGGAATAGGTTGGCGCGGACGAACACAGGAATCAAAAAACGTGTCCTTATGTGGCGGTGTGCAACACAATGCCCCGTTTGTGGCGGACTTTTCTGGTAAAACAGATCCTTATGTTGCGGAATGTTGGGGGATTTCTCTTGCGGCGGGTTACCGCGGGGTTCCTGTTTTGTTGCGGTAGGGTTAAACTGAATCCTTGTGTGGCTGGTTACCAATAGGTCCTTTATCTGACAGGATGCAATACATGTTTTGTGGCAGGGTACAGAAGGGTTCTCCTTGTGGCGGTGTCTTGGTGTTGTGCATTACGGACGGACTCTGTGTGTAATGGAATGGTGCAGGGTTCCTTCTACGGCAAGCTATATGACACCACGCGGGATTTCTTCGATGGCAAGATTCCTGATGTGACTCCGTATGTGACCGAATGCTAAAGGAGTCTTTTTCGTGGCCGAGTACAAAAAGTTACCCGGTGTGGCGGGGTACAATAACGGGCTTGCTTGGCTGACGAATGCGAGGGGAATCCACCCGTCGCCAAATACAGAAATGGTTCCCAGCCTAGCGGGATGCACAAGGATTCCCTGAAAGCTAAAAGGATAACTTCTGTGGCGGAGTACTGGAACTCTGCTTTTGCCAGTTTACAGAAGGGAATTCCGAATGTGGCGAAATGCAAAGGAGATCGTCTTGTGGCCGAATCCAAAAATATTCCTTCTGTGTCAAGATAATGAACAATTCCTTCTGTGGCGGAATGAGAAGAGGACTCTTCCTGTGGCGGCATGCGCAAGGATTCCTTCGAACCGCAAAGAATATTTAAAACAACCCTCCCGCAACATTGGGAAACAAAATACTTGTCGGGCGACATTATTGACGGACTGGGGCCCCGACAACAACGGAAACTCATTGTTTGTTTCCCGCCGCCGCCGCTAACGACAACACCGACGAGGAGGAGGAGGAAGAGGCCTGAGGAAGAGGAGAAGGCCCGAGGAGGAAGAGGAGGAGTAACGTTATGAGGAGGAGGAGGAGGAGGAGGAGGAGGAGGAGGAGGAGGAGGAGGAGGGGGGGGGGGAGGAGGGCCAGTTTATTCACCGCAGTGAGTTCCTGGGGGGGGGGTCAACACTATACACTTCTAGAGGTTAAAGGGGAGGAAGAAAAGGAGACTAGGTATGATGAGAAGGAGAAGGAGGAAAAGGAGGAGGAGGAGGAGTACGAGGAAGAGAAAATGAAGCAGGAGGAATGCAGGAGAAGGATGATTTGGATGAGGAAGAGGAAAGTGAGGAGGACATCTGTGCTGGCGGGTCCAAGGAACGCAGTGTGACCAGCAGCCAGCAGCCTCGCGCCGAGGGGCGCGATCAATGGCCGACGGGCACCTCCCAGGAGAGGGGGGGGGGGGGGGCAGAACAGAAATGTATGCCCCCATCGGGAAAAACACACAAAACCAACATTGACAACCGGACCGGTCCCTGGACCAAACGTCCGCCCCGGGCTGCATCCCCATCCCCAGACATGGGGTCGGCTTAGTGTGTCTTAGAAGCGCCCTGGATATATTTTTTATAGCTTCCAGATTCCAGCTCGTTTTTGTTATGCGCTGCTTTTTGATTTAAAAGTTCTCCACGTCCATCCAGAGGACCGTGTTTTCAATTTCCAATTTATTGTTTTCATTATTTACAGGTCTGCCTCGCAACGTGCTGCGTTGCATCTGGCATTGACAGGCAACGCGCGATAACAGCTCGACGCCCTCTCTCCAAAAGGCTTCTCTGAGCTCTGATCGCGCGTTGCCTGTCAATCAATGTCCGATCCCGTGCGCGTCGGAGCCGGAGACGTCGTCGGTGTCATAATTGCGGCGTCGGCGTCGCAACGGCGGCCTCAGCAGCGGCCGCGACATCCTCAATGTTTCCGCTTCCCCTGGGCCAAGTGTCGAAGATGCCTGGTTGAGACCGTTTGCAATGCCCTTCCAAAGCGTTTCCAACCTCCCCTTCCGGTGGGTCGGACAGCGACTGACAGGTTACGCACGATAGGAGATCTACGCTCTCTCCAAACAACTTCGCTGATGCACCTCCTGCCCGCTGCAGCCGCCACCGTCCCTCTATGTCGTCTGGTGCTGCTGCTGCCTGTTGCTACTGCCTGCTGCTGCTGCTCGCTGCTGCTGATGTCCGCTGCGCCGCCCGTCTCGTATTCATCATCATCGGCACTCTCGATTTGTGTCGCTCGTTCAACAAGCCGTGTCCATAGTTTCAAAGGGGCCGTTTCCTCGCCGTATCCAGCTTGCGCCGACTCGTTTTAAAATAGGTTCCAACTGATCGCGCGAAAACGCTTCTTGGTAGTTTCCAGGGCACGTTTTTTACATAGGTCCCAGGTGCCCGCTTTGGGCTCACGAGACGCAAAAACTGAAACAGGTGAAGGAACGCCCAGGGCGCTTCCGAGACACGCTTCGGGGGTAGGTCTCAGGCCGCTTCCCGCGCCCATAGGCTCGGCCCCGCCGCGCGGGCGACGACCGCGCCGCAGTTTACGCACGCGGTCCCAGGCCACAGACCCACGCGGGCGGCTTCAGCGGCAATCTTGACCGAGCTTCCGGGCGTTGCGTTCACTGGAATCACCGCGCGCACTACAGAACACAAAAAGGCCAGTCGTTCACGCGCGGTGGCCAATGCCTGGCTTACACGGGCTAGCTTTCAAGATCTGGACGGATCCCCAGACCTCAGGGACCTGATACACCTGAAGCCACCCACGGGGAGACCTGATACACCTGATACACCTGATACACCTGATACACCTGATACACCTGATAAGCCAGCCACCTCAGGGACCTGATACACCTGATACACCAGACAGTGTCGCTGGCGCCCTCAGGAGGCGCAGCATCATTGGAGAGCCGATGGGCGATCCGCCGCCCCTCCGCGGTCCCGCCTCGCGGCGGGCGGCCGAATCGCCCAGGCCAGGGACTTGCCCCCATGCTGGACCATCTGGTGAGACCGAACCACTCGCTCCTGAGCGGTCGCGTCGACAGGACGCATCTGGGCGCCACTGCGCGCCTACTCGTCGGCAGCCCCGTCGCCGAGGCGGCGCCGCAAGGCGCGCTCGTCGCGACCATCATCGCGCGCGCACATGACCTCTCACCTTTGGCCACGGCCACCTCGCCTCCCAGGTCCCGCGCACGATCTCTCACCGCGCCCCACAGGTCAGCACATGCACGCGTGGCAGCTAGCCCAGTGCCCGCTTGTTCTCGGCGATCAGCGAGGCCCTGACGCCCGCATCCACGCGTGGGGAAGTGGGCGCACCTCCGTATCTGACGATGCACGGCAGGCGGCCTGAATGCCCTGCGCGCCGCCTATGTGGCGCGGCTTCTCGCCATGGAATTCCCGTGGAGATAGCTTCCTGGCGGCCAGACCCTCGCCGCGGCAGGAAGGCAACCTTCCCCCGCGGCGCCAGGGGGCGAGTGCGGGGGACGGATCCCGCATGTGGCCATCCTCCTCCTCGCCCTCCGTCGTTCGCCCCCCCAGCGGGGGGCCTGCTTCTGGGTGCGCGAAACGGAGGCCGCCAGGTTCGTCTCGTTGGGGTCCGCGAACTCCATGGAGGCCGACTGCGCGCCGCCCTCCACGACGACCTGGCAGCTCGGGGGGGGCGATTACTCTCAGAAGTACCCGCTCCCTCCCGATGATCCCCAGAACGTTTGTCAGCACCAACGTGCGTGGGCCCGCCGAGACCCTTCCACTCGACGCAGGCGGTGCAACGAGGGCAGGCCGGCACCGGCCGTGAGCCATGTAGAGCCGAACGGGGGCGGCACGCAGTCAGATGATACACGTGCTGAGGATCATCGACCCTCTCCTCTCAGCAGCCACGTGTGAGCCCGGAGGAGCGAACACACAACATGAACATATGAGCTTTCGGGGGCCCACGCGGGGATTTCCTGCATCGACGCCTGAAATACTCCCACGGCAACGACTCTGGCGCCGCCCATGGAGCGCTCCGCGCACCGGGCATGGGGAGTTTACAATAGGGGCCAGACCACAGGAAACCTTCCACTAGAAACCCAACCCTGAGACCCCAGGACGTCCATTGATTTTTGGTGTGGGAACGTCACGCTTTTCATGGCAAAACCATCGAAACCGAGGAAACCCACGGCACCCTGGAGGCAAGCGAGGTGTTTCTTGGCATGGGCCTCCACTGTATTGTCAATCCAAGAGATCGAACGAACGTCCGAAATCTAGTGCTTTTGCAATTGCTTCTTCCCCTGGCTCCTCCAGAAATCCACATGTGAGCCCCCCCCCGTCCAGGTCAGATGTCGGAGAAACGCCGGCAGAGGTCCAGACTTCTGAGGATGCCCGCCAACAGCCAAGCGAATCCCAGCGGGAGTGTCAGCTACACCAGCGTCCATCGAACCAGCAGAGGTAAGGTTCGAAACTCGTCGCAGAAAATTCTCAGCGTCCCCTCCCTGGGGGGGGAACATGCGCCTGAGCATCCCTCGTGCGCCCTTGGGGGCCTGGGGGGAGAGACACATTCCGACATACGTGGGCCTCATGTGCGCAGCTTTAACAAATCGCAAAAGCATCAGGTCAGAATTGTCCGCGGAAAGGTGGGGGAACTCACGCCCCCGCCATAACCAGACGCCTGGCCTTGCGACGAGGAGGAGTTCTGGAGAAGAGGGACGGATGAAGGAGGAGGAAGAGGAGGACGAGGGCGGGGGCCAAGGAAGGGGGAGGAGGAGCTGGGAGACGGAGTGGGGAGGAGGAGGGGATAGGGGAGGGCGAGGGCTGAAGGGGGAGGAGGGGGTCCCGACGTCACCTAGGGCACCACGAGGATGCAAAGGCAAGATAGGGGAGGAGAAGGTGAGGGAGTGTCCTCACGCACGTGGTGCCTGTCGTCTTCGATGACCCGGGCACAAAACGACGCCCCGCGTCTCAGATCCGCGTTTCGCCTAGAAGGCGTCCCTGCTAGCTGACTGGACGAGGAAACGGAAGGACGACGACGACGAATACGACGATTGGCGGCCACGACGACGACGACGAGGCGGCGGCCGCCGCCGACGATGACGGTGGTGGTTGAGACGACGACGAAAAATACGACACCGACGACAACGACGACGACGACGACGACGACGACGACGACGACGACGACGACGACGACGACGACGACGACGGAGGACGAGGTGGAGGCGGATCACAACGACAGCGGCCGATGAAATGGACGACACCGACCACGATGACGACCGTCGTCGGCGAGGGTGGCTGGCGGCAATCGCTCTCGTGACGACGACGCCGATCGCCCTGTACCGAGTCAAGTAGGACGACCTTATGACAAACATCCTTGTCTGGCTGATCGCCTCCATACTACTCCTCGTATGTCAAACCCTCCCTCCTCATCGGATGCTGTCGCGCTTGCTATCAAATGGTTCCTGTGGCAGGCCCGCGAGATTCACACTAGCCCACTGGGCGTAGGTGGTCTGACGATGATGTTCTTCCCTCTTCGCTCCGTCGAGGGGTACCCTCCTCCTCGTCCTCCCCTCCCTGAGATGTTGTGGGGAGGGCGTTACGAGCGGTCGGGGCGCACTAGATGGCCCGAGATGGCGCCAAGAGGACGTCAGATTCTTGGAAAGAGCGTGTTCTACCGTTGCTGGCCGAAAACGGGGGGGGCACTGGGAGTTTCCAACCCGTTCCGCGCCCCCCTCTCGAAAACCGGGGGGGTCACTGGGGGTTCCAACCCCCTCCTTCCCCCCCCGTCCACCATGAAAAGAAGGGGGGGGGGGGGGACACTACTGGTGAGAACAATTCCTCCCCCCTCCTGGAAAACCGGGTGGGTCACTACGAAAACCTGGTGGGGTCACTACCGGATCGAGCTCCCTCCTTCCCCCCCCCCTCCCCCCTCGCCGCAACGACTCCCCCTCCTCCTCCTCTCCGAATCCGGATGGGGGACCAGTGGGGCCAGTGGTTGGGACGGTGGTGGGGATGGTGGTGGGGAGTGGGGACAGCGAGAAGAGTGGGACCGTGGTGGGGACAGTGGCGGGAAGAGGGGGGGCAGTGCGACAGTGGTGGGGTCACTGGCGGGGACAGTGGGAACAGTGGTGGGGACTGTGGGGACATTGGGACAGTGGTGGGGACAGTGGTGACAGTTGGACAGTGGTGGGGACGGTGGCGGTGGGGCCAGCAGTGGGACAGTGGTGGGGACGGCGGTGGAGGGGACAGAGGTGAGGGCGGTGGTTAGGACGGTGGTGGGACAGTGGTACAGTGGGGAGAGTGTTAGGGACAGTGTGGACAGTGGGGCAGCACAGTGGGACAGCGGTGGGGACAGTGGAACAGTGTTGGGGACAGTGGGGACAGTGGGACAGTGGTGGGGACGGTGGTGGTGGGGACGGTGGTGAAGGCGGTGGTGAGGACTGTGGTGGGACAATGGGACAGTGGTACACTGGGGTGAGTGGTGGGGACAGTGAGGACGGTGGTGGGAACAGTGGGACAGCTCAGCGGGACAGCGGCGTGGATAGTGGGGACAGTGGGATAGTGGGGGGGACAGAGGGGACAGTGGTGGGGACAGTGGGGAAAGTGGGGAGAGTGGGACCGTGGTGGGGACAGTGGTGGGAACAGTGGGGACAGTAAGATAATGGTGGGGACGGTGGTGGTGGGGACAGTGGCGGACGGTGGCGGGTGAGGACGGTGGCGGGGCCCGGGAGTATTTTGCTGGCGGCGAAGGGGGGGGTCGAACCGATAGTGACCCCCCAAGTTTTCTCGGGGGGGGGGGAGGGTTGTTCGAATCGGTAGTGAGCCCCCCCAGTTAGCCAGGGGAGTGGGGGGGAGGGGGGGGATTCGAGCAGGGGGGGGGATTTTCGGAGGGGGGGGCCCCTGGGTTCCGGAGGAAGGGGGAGGGGACTTTTCCAGAGTAAAACGGAGGTGGATCGCGCTCTCTCGATTCTCGAAGATGGCCTCGCTGGCTGCTCATGATAGCCGCAAATTGCTTCCACTATGCTCCAAGAGGCCCAAACGACCGCTACAAGACGGCTCCAAGTGTTCTCGGAGCCCCCCAGGCCCCCCGCCCGAAGAGGCCCAAATCTTTCAAACGGCAGAAGAAGATCAATGATGTATGCCTTATCGCCGTTTCGCACCCGGTGCGCTTTGGAGGCCTCAACATGATCCTAAGATGGCACAGGATAACCACAACACGAACGCAAGATCCCACTGCCCCAAGAGCGCCCAAGAGCGTTCCAAGAGGGGCATCGAAGGAGAATGTGAGGGTCCCAGAGGGAAGAAAAGACTATGGCCCCCCTTCCGTCCGTTGACCGATGGTCTCCAAGATGGCCCGAAGAGTCCATCTAGGTCTCACGAGAGGGCCCCGAGAGAGCTACAAGATGGCCCCACGAGGGGCCCAAGGCGGCCTGAGAGAGCCCAAGAGGGCCTCAAGACTCCCCCAAAGAGCCCCAAAGAGTGCTGTAAGATGCGATGTTGAAGGCTGCTGAGGGGGGGGGGGGAACCAAGAAGACCCCCCCTGTTTTGATCCATGCTCTCCCAGATGGCCCCACGAGGCACTCCAAGGCCACCGACAGGCTGCCAAGAGCACCAGCAGCAACACCAGCAGCAGCACCAACAGCAGCAGCAGCAGCACCACCACCACTAGCACCACTAATTCCAGCAGCAGCAGCAGCAGCACCGCCAGACGCAACACCAGCAGCAGCACCAACAACAGCATTAGCAGCAGCAGGAGCCGCAGCAGCAACAGCAGCACCACCAGCAGCACCACCAGCAGCAACACCAGAAGCAACACCAGCAGCAACACCAGAAACTGCAACACCGGCAACAACACCAGCAGCAACAGCGGCACAAGCAGCAGCACCACCATCAGCAGCAGCACCAGAAGCAACATCAGCAGCAACACCACCAGCACCTGCTACAGCAGCAACACCAGCAGAAACCATGCCGTCAATGAGTGTAGAGATATACCACCCTGTCTCCTCCGTTTCGCTCCCTCACGCTTAATCTGAACCGTACCGTGTGCAGTGCACTGTACAATTGAGCCGTGAGTGTTACTGCATACGTACTTTCAGCCCTCAAATTCCTAGCAGCCCTCGGAAGGATCCTGACTCAAGGCCTCTGTAGCTGCCCCTGGACCATAGGTATGTGCACAGCAAGTAACCTCGTCACTACACTTCGTTCGGCAATCAACGAGGATGGCGTAACCAGCAAGACTGGCCGCCTGATCGTTTCCACTCGCTCGGAAAACATCCACTCGCTCGACCAAACAGCAGCACCAGCAGCACCAGAAGCAGCACAGGCAGCACCACCAGCACCAGCAGCAGCTACAGAACAAGCAGCACCAACAGCCGCAGCACCAGCAGCACCAGCAGCTGCACCTGCAGCAGCACCTGCAGCAGCAGTAGCAACACCAGCAGCAGTAACACCACCACCAGCTGCATCAGCACCAGCAGCACCAGCAGCAGCAGCAGCACCAGCAGCAGCACCAGCAGCACCAACAGCAGCAGCAGCAGCAGTTTGTCCTGGTTGTCGATGTTGCTCTTCCTCCTCCTCCTCCTCCTCCTCCTCCTCCTCCTCCTCCTCCTCCTCCTCCTCCTCCTCCTCCTCCTCCTCCTCCTCCTCCTCCTCCTCCTTCCCATCCTTCTCGCCCGCAACGCGGGCCCAAAATCTGAACCAGAGGCCTCCCACCGTCTTCTTTTCAGAGATCTCTCAGTTCACCCTCGTTGCCTGCACTGTTTCACTGTATGTCTTTCTTCGACACTCTTCTCGACAATTCTCGTGGGCATCGTCTCCAGAAAACCTTGGTCATCGTTCCCGTCCGCGTCCTCATCCTCGTCCTCGTCCTCCTCCTCCCCCTCGTATTCGACATCCCCTTCGTAGTCGTATTCTTCCTCGTCGTCCTCCTCGTCCTCGTCCTCGTTCACATCCCACTCAGCGGCAAACTCAGAGATGGGCATCGGCCAGGGCAGCGGGAAGGGCGTCGATAGCACCGCTGGGCAATTGCACGTAGTCGAGATTTGCAGATTCCTCCTCATCCTCGGTCTCCTCCTCCTCCGCATCTTCAGTTCACCATGGTTGCCCGCTTTAGTTCGCTATGTACTTCTAGCGGTCACTTCCTCTCCGTTCTCATGGGCAGCTTTTCTGAATGAGCATTTCTGAATGGGCTGGTGGGGATATTCGAATCGTGAAACATTGACAAACAAACAAATTGGGGACGAGCGGATTCAACCATAACAGCAGCAAAAGCAGGAGGAGCAGCTGAGGGATGCAAGAAACTGCTTGCCCTGCACATCGCTCCACCGGCTGCACCAGCTGCCTGGCTCGTGTCCCCAACTGGTGGCGAAAAGATACGCCAACCTTGCCCAGCAAAGCGCCGTGCATGCGGATGAGCTTGGTCAGCGCACGGGTGTCCACCCCGTAGATACCAGGAATCTGTAAAATCCCATGCGTAGAATACGGAGGACATAGTGTGCAAGGAGAAGATCAGAGACGACTGTGTCGAAGAACGAAAACGCGGAGCGGGCAGAGGAGGACGGCCTCGCTGTGTCACCGAGAAGGGCGGACGGATTGAGCAACGGCGAGCAAAGGAGATCTACCGACCCCCGCTTGCCGGGGGTGAGAGAGCGTGTGAGCTGATTGGCAGTCACCCTCTCCATTTCCCCCTCCCCCAGGGTCCAACATCTCGTTTACGGGGAGGGGGGGGAAGGGCTCCTTGGCCCACCCCGGAGACTCCGGAACTTCCAAAGCTGCCTTCCGTGGTCTCAAAAACGTTCTCAGGGACCCGAATCGCCCAACGATTGGTCCAAGATGCATACGATGGCTCCAAGACGTCCCAAGACGACTTCGAGACGCCCCAAGAGCCTTCCCGAGAGGGCCCCCAAAGGCAAACATCCATGGTTTTCCTCAGGTGCTTCCTTCCATGTTTCTAGGGATATCGTCTTCTCGAGCTTGTGACGCTCCAAAACGGCCCAAGAGCCCCAAGAGGCCCCCAAGAGGCCCAAGAGACACCCCCAACCAGCCCCCAAGACGCTTCAAAACTGCCTCCAAGAGGCTCCACAGGGCCTCCCAACTGCTCCCAAGACGCCAAAAATAAACCTCAGATAGTACCCAACAAACCACCGACGCCTCAACCGTGGAATCCCCGCCTCTTCCAGGGCTCAGCAGAATGGCGCAAACCTCTTGACAACGCCCGCCCACCGGGCTGAGGGGCGTGTGATGTGCAACTGTGAGAGCTCCTTACAGGGATTTAGCCCCCCCAACCTTTCCCCACCACCCTAGAGGCCTCTGCCACTCCGCCGCTCGGCTGCATCATCGGCCCTTTTCGAGTCTCAAGACGGCTTCAAGACGGCTTCCAAAACGAGCTCGATGTTCAAATCCTTCTGGCGACGCTTTCGGGGCGCATTTCGGCTCCATGTCGGCCCCTGCGAGGCCCTTCGTGGCTCACACCCAGCTCGTGGGGCCATCCATGTCCCCAAGACGGCCTCAGAGGCCTCCGAGACGCTCCGAAAGAGCGTTAAGAGCGCCCCCAACAGGCCAAGACCATTGATGCTCCATAGGCTTTTCAATGATTGTGGGGTTCTCGACTTTTCGATATCCCAACGCTCCAAAGCGGCCCATGAGGCCCCCAGGATCGCCCCAAGACGGCCCAAGAGGCCCCCAGGAAAGCAACAGCACGTCCCAAGAGGGCCCCAAGACGACCCCACAGGCGCCTAGGACGGCCCAATAGGGTCCTAAGACAGCCCCAAGGAATGAAACACGAACCGAAAATCCGCGTCTTCTGTCCCAAGAGGCCCCCAGGAGATCCCAAGGAAGCTCCAGGAGGCCCACAAGAGGTCCAAAGAGACCCCAAACAGGCCCAACGATCATCCTGGAGGCTTCTGAACCACAACCCAGACTCAGTGGCGGGATGGGCCGAAGGCCATTCGATAGCCGACAATCGGGCTCGACTGGGCCACTCCAAGCATGTGAATTTCGTCGCCCATTGCGTTTTCGGTATCAATGTTGACCGAGTCTGGGCCCAACCTGGGGCCCTCCAAAAGGGGGCCAAAACCGTCACCCCGAACCACAATGTTTCCGATGGCATTCGGACCGGGTTGCGGCCCAACGCGGACGTAATGCTTGAGTAGGGGATCGACCACAGAATTGATTTGCCCCTGAATTGATTTTCCGTTGAATCTGCGAGAAACGCGTGGGAGGCTCCGTAGATCTGAGAATTCTACGTCATTTTCGTAGCTGCGATGAAGGAATCAATTTCGGGGTAAATCTAGGTCGGGCCTGTCCCCCTACAGGCGATTTTGGACGAAAAATATCCAAACGAATCAAAACATACTCAAAAAAACGTCCCCGAACTATTTGTTTAACTATTTCTGAATATTCCTCCTGTAGAGGCACAGGCCCGACTTAAGGGTAAATCAATTATGTTGTCGATCCCCTAGTCGAAATGTCGCGCGGGCCGCCCAAAAGCCCGCAGGGGCAACGTCGGGCTCCGCTCGGCCCTTTTCTGGGTGGACCCGTCTCGGGGCCCTCGCCGGATCCTGCGGGCGCATGCTGGGCCGTTTGCGGGCCGTGCCTGGCTCGTCTCTGGCCAGCTCTGGCCTCCTGCCCTGAAAGGGGAGCACGGATCAATCGAGGGGCCCAAGGACATACAAACAAATGCACACCAATAACAGGATTCCCCATATTTCCCAATTTTGTTCTTGATTTGTCTTCCACCACGCTTCCCATATTTTCCCATCTGTTTCCCGTATCCTCTGGGGAATCGACGATGAATTCTGTCTGTGCGTTTTTTCCCTCCTGAATCAAAAGAGGCACTGGGCAGAGGGGCGTGTGGGACTCCTTCCTGGCAGCTCCTTGCAATGTTCAGGCCGCCCCCCCTTCCCCCCCCCAGGCAAAAAATCCACCCCCATAATAATCACCCCAGCACGCGAAGCCGTTTACTAAACGCCCCCACTGAAGGAATCGAACAGGGCAAGGCTGTTCAGTAAACGCCCGAAGCCGTTCAGTACACGCCGAATGTCCAGTCCGGATGGTTTTTCCTCCCTTGACACAAGAGGCCTCCGCCTTTCCGCCGCACGGCCACGTCCCATCCCCTTTTCCCGTCCCCAAGACGGCTCCCGGGAGGCCCAACGGGGAGATGGCGCAAGAGCAGACTACACTGACACCACGACCAATTTACTATAGATCAGGCCCGAGGCATGCCTGGGCCAAGGAGCGATGAAATGGAGAAAAAACGGCGCGCAGGAAGAACGACCAAACACACATGGGGGATCTTCTTCACTATTATTTGAATTAGTTCGCCCGTCTTGGAGCCGTCTTGGCCTCTTTCGGCGAGAATTGGAATGGGTGGGCGGTGAACGCGAAGCGCCTTGAATAACAGGACCAAGGAACTGATATGTTGACAAGCATGCTGACTTGACTATCATGTTCCGTTCGGGAATACTGCTTGCATATGCATTCGAAGTAGCAGGCAATCTAATGTGTGCGTACGCGGTGACAGACAGATCCGTGCGCATGCGCAGACCCATGGACACGTAGATCGATTGTAGGTTTCTTCACATCGCGCCCAGGTCATGCATCACACCCCACCGTCAGCGAACAACCTCTGCACACAAGTATGCAGACCCTGCTGGTTCGAACAAACTGTGGGTCAGCCCCCGCAGCAATCGGCTCACGCAGTCAGGGTACATTTGGACAGCATCTGATCCGTAAGTAGATGGTTGCGCGAAGCACTCCTTCATATGGAATTCGCGGACAGGCGCACGCCTTGCACGACACTCGTTTCCTTGAGTCAGTCCAACGCCACGTCCTACTCCAAAGTGAATGTGATCTGCGTGTGTGTATACATATATACATACACATAATGAATATGGCAGCCCTTCATGTCCCCAACAGGCCAAGACCATTGATGCTCCATAGGCTTTTCAATGATTGTGGGGTTCTCGACTTTTCGATATCCCAACGCTCCAAAGCGGCCCATGAGGCCCCCAGGATCGCCCCAAGACGGCCCAAGAGGCCCCCAGGAAAGCAACAGCACGTCCCAAGAGGGCCCCAAGACGACCCCACAGGCGCCTAGGACGGCCCAATAGGGTCCTAAGACAGCCCCAAGGAATGAAACACGAACCGAAAATCCGCGTCTTCTGTCCCAAGAGGCCCCCAGGAGATCCCAAGGAAGCTCCAGGAGGCCCACAAGAGGTCCAAAGAGACCCCAAACAGGCCCAACGATCATCCTGGAGGCTTCTGAACCACAACCCAGACTCAGTGGCGGGATGGGCCGAAGGCCATTCGATAGCCGACAATCGGGCTCGACTGGGCCACTCCAAGCATGTGAATTTCGTCGCCCATTGCGTTTTCGGTATCAATGTTGACCGAGTCTGGGCCCAACCTGGGGCCCTCCAAAAGGGGGCCAAAACCGTCACCCCGAACCACAATGTTTCCGATGGCATTCGGACCGGGTTGCGGCCCAACGCGGACGTAATGCTTGAGTAGGGGATCGACCACAGAATTGATTTGCCCCTGAATTGATTTTCCGTTGAATCTGCGAGAAACGCGTGGGAGGCTCCGTAGATCTGAGAATTCTACGTCATTTTCGTAGCTGCGATGAAGGAATCAATTTCGGGGTAAATCTAGGTCGGGCCTGTCCCCCTACAGGCGATTTTGGACGAAAAATATCCAAACGAATCAAAACATACTCAAAAAAACGTCCCCGAACTATTTGTTTAACTATTTCTGAATATTCCTCCTGTAGAGGCACAGGCCCGACTTAAGGGTAAATCAATTATGTTGTCGATCCCCTAGTCGAAATGTCGCGCGGGCCGCCCAAAAGCCCGCAGGGGCAACGTCGGGCTCCGCTCGGCCCTTTTCTGGGTGGACCCGTCTCGGGGCCCTCGCCGGATCCTGCGGGCGCATGCTGGGCCGTTTGCGGGCCGTGCCTGGCTCGTCTCTGGCCAGCTCTGGCCTCCTGCCCTGAAAGGGGAGCACGGATCAATCGAGGGGCCCAAGGACATACAAACAAATGCACACCAATAACAGGATTCCCCATATTTCCCAATTTTGTTCTTGATTTGTCTTCCACCACGCTTCCCATATTTTCCCATCTGTTTCCCGTATCCTCTGGGGAATCGACGATGAATTCTGTCTGTGCGTTTTTTCCCTCCTGAATCAAAAGAGGCACTGGGCAGAGGGGCGTGTGGGACTCCTTCCTGGCAGCTCCTTGCAATGTTCAGGCCGCCCCCCCTTCCCCCCCCCAGGCAAAAAATCCACCCCCATAATAATCACCCCAGCACGCGAAGCCGTTTACTAAACGCCCCCACTGAAGGAATCGAACAGGGCAAGGCTGTTCAGTAAACGCCCGAAGCCGTTCAGTACATGCCGAATGTCCAGTCCGGATGGTTTTTCCTCCCTTGACACAAGAGGCCTCCGCCTTTCCGCCGCACGGCCACGTCCCATCCCCTTTTCCCGTCCCCAAGACGGCTCCCGGGAGGCCCAACGGGGAGATGGCGCAAGAGCAGACTACACTGACACCACGACCAATTTACTATAGATCAGGCCCGAGGCATGCCTGGGCCAAGGAGCGATGAAATGGAGAAAAAACGGCGCGCAGGAAGAACGACCAAACACACATGGGGGATCTTCTTCACTATTATTTGAATTAGTTCGCCCGTCTTGGAGCCGTCTTGGCCTCTTTCGGCGAGAATTGGAATGGGTGGGCGGTGAACGCGAAGCGCCTTGAATAACAGGACCAAGGAACTGATATGTTGACAAGCATGCTGACTTGACTATCATGTTCCGTTCGGGAATACTGCTTGCATATGCATTCGAAGTAGCAGGCAATCTAATGTGTGCGTACGCGGTGACAGACAGATCCGTGCGCATGCGCAGACCCATGGACACGTAGATCGATTGTAGGTTTCTTCACATCGCGCCCAGGTCATGCATCACACCCCACCGTCAGCGAACAACCTCTGCACACAAGTATGCAGACCCTGCTGGTTCGAACAAACTGTGGGTCAGCCCCCGCAGCAATCGGCTCACGCAGTCAGGGTACATTTGGACAGCATCTGATCCGTAAGTAGATGGTTGCGCGAAGCACTCCTTCATATGGAATTCGCGGACAGGCGCACGCCTTGCACGACACTCGTTTCCTTGAGTCAGTCCAACGCCACGTCCTACTCCAAAGTGAATGTGATCTGCGTGTGTGTATACATATATACATACACATAATGAATATGGCAGCCCTTCATGTCCCCAATCTAGGGATTCGTCATAGTATGGAATGTGACGTCTCCGCCTTCTCACTCCCGACTCATCCATCTTCCAACTCCCCACTCACGCTTGGACTCGAACTCAGTCGATCACACTAACACCTGCCTTAACTCAACCCCTATGGCAAAGAGATCTCAAACACCAGCCACTCTCACTCAAACCAAACTCCCACTCAGAACACCCATACTCAAACGCCCTCTCAAAGACCACGCGAGCTAACACCATTCAGACCCGGACCAACCCATACTCAGACTCACCCGTACTCAAACCATATAGGCCACACTCCAATGCACTCATACCCTAGGGCCACCAAACCTCAGACCCGCTCATGCCGAGCTTAGTCGTACCCATACTCATACACACAGGGCGGCCACACACAGAGATCGTGCACCCCCAAACTCAATAAATCTCTGACTCACTCACACTCAGAGGAATCTACACTCAAACGCATACCCAGACCCACTCAAAGCCAGACTCATTCATATTCAGGAGCTCCATGGTCACCGCGATGCAGCAGGCAGAAAGGGTAAGGCACCTGTCCAGTTGCGACCTGGCTGTGGGGATGCATCGAGCGAGGCTCTCGTTCTGCAACCCCAGCGCCTCTCCTTTACAAGCCCCATGGCAACCGCAGTGTAGCAAGCATGGCACTTGAGCGTAACAAGGGGGACACTTGCCCGTTCGCGGTCAAGTTATGGGGGCGTCTCGAGCGAGGCGAGGCGCTCGCTTTTCACTTTCGGATCGTATCCTTGAAGAGCCGAATTCTCACCGAGATGTAGCAGGAATATCACGTGGACACCCCCAAGGAGAGACCCCAGAGGTAGGACACTTGCCCGAAACCGCTTAGATCCTGGGGGTGTTTAGAGCGAAACGTTTGTTTTACACCTCCGACTCCTCTCCGTGAACAGCCCCATGATCACCCCAATGTAGCATGCATACCACTTGGACACCTCACGAGGGGGACCGACAGTGGGTAGGAGACTCGCCCGTTCGCGCAAAGGTTGTGGGGATGTTCCGAAAGAGGCGCGTGCTTTGCACCTCCGACTCCTCTCCTGTCAGAACCCCATGATCACCAAGATGTAGCAAGCATCGCACTAGCGCACCTCAAATGGGAACCGCCAATAGAACACGTGCCCTTTCGCGCCTGGATTGTGGACGTCTTCGACGAAACGCTGGTTTTGCCCCCCCCCCACTCTTCTCCTTTGAGAGCCCCGTGATCACCGCGATGAAGCAGGGCGTAGTACACCTCCCCGTTCGCGGCCAGATTATGGGGATGGCTCAAGCGGAGCGTTGGTTTGGACACCCCCGATCGTTTTCCTTCCAAATGCCCTTGGGCAACTCAAAATGGAGCCGCCCGGGTGTCTTCCACGGGCACGTTCCCCGCCAGATTGTGGCTTCACGCAAAACCAACGCACACCTGCCTAGACACCAATAGAAACCAACAGGCACTAACAGAGACCAACAGACAGCAACGACACCGCCTGCACCAGAAGGGGGAGCCGTCACTGGGCAAGACACCTGCCCCTTCGCGCCTGGATTGTG
Organism: Prorocentrum cordatum; assembly: GCA_963575745.1. Taxonomy (NCBI): domain Eukaryota; class Dinophyceae; order Prorocentrales; family Prorocentraceae; genus Prorocentrum; species Prorocentrum cordatum. The sequence continues at coordinate 119,165 of CAUYUJ010016320.1, read as the reverse complement.
GGGATGCTTCGGACGGGGCTCTGGTGTTCCACCTCCAATGCCTCTCCTCTCAGAGCCCCATGGTCACCGTGATCTCACAACAGAATCCCTCAGAACATGACGTGCACATATGGGGGCCCCGGGGCCCCCGCGTCGTACAAAACAAATGGCTGCCGGGAGCGCACAGAGCCATTCTCAGTAACTAGGGCAGTTCGAATTATCACAACATCGCTGGAACGATCGGCTCTGGCAGACGGCTTCACATATTAGCCAGTCATCCTCATGCTCTTCCTGATCCTGTTCACGATGATGAGAGTTGGCACCTCGAGCTGTACAGCTTTTCGCGCGGAAGGGGAAGCGCGGAAATATGTGACCGGCAGCAGGACGTCATGGATAGCCACGCGCCCCATGCTCACAAGGGAGACAAGAGAGCCACCTTGTGCTCCTCAAGCCACTGCCCCAATGTTTTCCTCGAGGTGTAGTGCGATGCCACGAAGGAGTAGTCCGAGATCACCAGGGCCTGTACTCCCCCTTTCTACTGCGAGAACGAGCTCACCGCCGTCCTCATTCCCTGAGTGGCTTCCTGCTACTGACCTGTCCCTCCTCGCTCCTCCCTCGCCTCTCCCTACAACCTTGCTCAAAAACCGACCCCGAACCCCCCATGGACCGCCTTCTGCTCGAAGCTCCAAGGCGGACCCAGCCGTGGCGACGGGGCCCCCCTGGAGAGCACCAACATCAAAGACAGATCCACAAATCTCGACCCTCGAGCCTTGATCCTCGAATCGCATCCCCTCCCCTCCTTGCCATCGCTCGGGCGTCCATTCCTGGGCATGCGTCGGTTTCGTGCTTTTTTAGATTGTCGGCTGATCAGGGATGCTACTCGATGGTCCTCGCCGAGGAAAACAACACACGTCCGAGCGATGCGTAGCCTCTGCTACACAGAGGCACTGGTCTCCATTACCTAGGCGGGCCTGGCCGTGGCGACGAGGCCCAAGACTCGAGCCACTTCCAAAAACCGCGAACCTCGAGCCTTCATCCTCGAATCGCACCCCCTCCCCTCTGTTACGCAGATTGGCGGCGAGCGACGGGGGAAGTGAGAAGAAGAAGGCCTTCTCAGAAGGCGGCGTCACTTCTCAGATGCGCTCGTGCCTTGTGGGAAGGCTTCTGTGTCTTCTCGGAAGGCTTGGCAAATTTCTCAGAAGGCCGGGGACTCCCGAGCCTTCTGAGACAGCCCGCCCCTTCTCAACTCCATCCCCCAAGCTCGCCGCCGAACAGAGGCACTGCTCTCCGTTGCCTCGCCGGACTCACGCGGACACCCCCGACGCAAACCCGCTCGGTACGTCGCGCAGAGCCGACTCATCCTGACCCCAGCGGTGTGTACTCTGGTAAACGAAGGGGGGGGGGGGCCTCTCTCCTTCTCGCCGTCCTCCTTCTGCTCCTCGTGCCAGCGCCATGGAGGAGGGCCCCGATGGCAACGCGCAGGAGTGACCCGAGGCAGGAGTGACCTCTGGGTCGCGGCCTCACCGAGGACGAGAGGGGTGGCCAAACCTGGGCGCGCAGGCCGCTGCTCGGCGATCGGGGGACTCCATTGGGCCCCGCACCAAAGCTCGCTCCGGCGAACAAAAATCACTCTTACGTCCAGTCGACTTCTGGCAGTGTAGTGTCTGTCTGGCCGGACCTGGGACAGAGGAACATCCCTCAAGAGCATGAGACCCTCCGCCTGTCAAGCTGAATCACATCCGAGGGTGCCCTCCCCAAGATGCACAAACACATACAATGAGCACGCAGAACACTAGGGCACTCTCCCCGAGCCGACCTTGATCTTATACCCCAGTCCGACTGGAAGGTTCGTGGCTTTCTGGCAGTCTCTCCACCAGATGTTCTGGCCTCCAGATCAGAAGCAGATCGCAATTCTGAGCTTCGTGATCGCAAGATGCGAGGGGCACGGCTGTCAGTGCAACCCAGCGGAGGAGAGGAACAAAAGGCAAAAGGCAAGCAGACGACGACGGAAGCGGAGGCGGGAGGCCACGGCCGGCGGCAACCAGCAGGAGGGCGCGCAGGTGGAAGGGACCAAGGTAAGGCAGCAAGCAGGGGAGGAGGAGGAGGAGGAAGAGGAGGAGGAGGAGGAAGAGGAGGATGAGGAGGGCAGCAAGCAAGGGGGCCCATTTCCAGCGAGGAGGCGTTCTGCAACACCGAAAAACACGATGCGCGAACTGGAGCATGCAGTACCTATGCGCCCCCCGCCCGAAATTTGGAGGGGTCTGAGGCCTTCGGATTGGGCAGAGGTGGTCTGGTAAATGATGGCATGTGTTGTTTGCCCCCGCGGCTTTTCGCTGCCACACCTCGACGTGGGGGCCTCGAAGCGTTGCCGCGACACCCCGCACAGTGACCTCGAAAGCCTAGACAGGACCGCACCGCACGGTTCGTCACTGCACGGCTTTTGGGATCTGGGAGGCCGCAATCGCCAGAGATATCTTCGGCGACCTACCCCAGGTCCCAAAACGTACCGCGCCCCCAGATGGCACTACCTTTTTTTGAAGCAAATCAAACTATAGCCGATGCAATCGCGCACAAAGAACATCCGCGGCGGAAGCGTTGGTTGAGCAATCCACGGGGAGGACAAGGGGGGGCGAGGAAGGGAGACGAGGAGGAGCGAGTCGCGACGAAGTCGCGGAGAACACAGGGCTGTACAGACGAGTTCGTAGAATGGCGCCGACGCGAAACCCCTGAGAGGCGCGCAGGGCTGAGGACGGCCTGGCACCGCTGAAGCATCTAATTGTTTAAATCTGCCACCGTGCCTTCTGCACGTTGAGTCGTGGAAGAATACTAAGGGCTAGCTGGTAGGGACTCTCTATCCCAATGATCGCCAACGTGGACTTCAAACCATGACTTCTTGCGACGTATGCAGTGCAATCTACGTGGTGCAGTCAATGCGATGCAATGTAGATGGTGCAATACATATAGTGCTATATTGATGTGCTGCAGTAAATGCAAACCATTGCAACGCAATGCACAGCAAATCCAAACTATGCAGAGACATGCAACGCCGTCTAAATCAATGCGGCACAACGCAACACCACGCAAAACCATGAAACGCAATGCAACTCAATGCAAACTAACACTAAGCAATGGCGAGCAGAGCAATGCAGAATCATGCAAGCAATTGCAAAACAACGTCAAGCAATACCACGCAATGCGAAGCGATGTAAAGGAATGCAAGTTCACTTGAGTCTGCGCAAGCAGCACGATGCAGTGCAGCACAAAACAGTGCAGACGAATGCAGGGGGATGCAAACAGCCGCGCAGCAGTGCAGCGCAGCGCACGTCCAAATGCAGGGCAATGCGAAGCGACATGCAAGGCACCGCAATTGCAGCACAATACGGTCCCAACGCAACGCAACTCGACATGCAAGGCACCGCCATTGCAGCACAATACGGCTCCAACGCAACGCAACTCGATTGCCATTCCATGCGACGGCAGCGCAGCGGATGGCCGGGGAGCGGGTGCCGTGGGGCGGCGGCGACGGGCGGGGACGGGGCCGCCGGGGCCGCAAGCGGGCCTTCCACACGGAAGCGTTGGGCGGCGACGGACGGGAACGGGCCCGCCCGGGCCGCGCGCGGGCCCGGTTCCCCAGAAGGGGCAACGAGAACCCCAGCGGGCAAGAACTGTTTGGGGAGTGCGGACGCCCCCCCCACACCACCTCCTGAATGGAGCCGCTCCCGAGGCCACGATCCCTTGTGAAACAACGGTGCGCATGCCTTCCAAGACGGCTCATGCAGGCAACCAAGGACATCAGCATGTCCCAGGATGCCTCGAAGATGGCCTCAAGACGACCCACCATGGCATCAAGACGGTCAACGATACCTCCACTAGTGCCTCAAAGGGCCACACAAGAAATCCAACAGGGTCTGGAGGAACAGATGCAATTGATTTCCCTGGGTGTTTGCATGTGTTTCCCATTCTCGCCTTTTCGGGCTTCCGTCAGCTCAAGACGCTCCCAAAGCCTCCACGATGGGCACAAAACGGCCCAAAAGGGCCCAAAAAGGGTCCCAAGATGGCCCGAGAGGTCCCACGATGGCCCAAGAGGCATCCAACACGGCCCCAAGACAGCCGGAAAGGGCCTCCCGTGGGACCCAAGAAAGGCTTAGTAAGCATTTCGACGGCCCAAGACGGCCCCACAACTGCCCCACAACTGCCGCACAACGGCCCCCGGGGACCCACCATACGGACAGGAGGGCACCAAGACGGCCCAGGCGAGACCCAACACCGCGTAAGAGGATCCCAAGACGGCCTACTACGGCCACAAGGGACCCCGAAGACTGCATCACAGGAGGCCAAGGCAGCCCCAGGACGGCCCGAACGAGTTCCATGAGAGCTCATCAACTAGTGATACCGAAACGTATCGCATTGTACGGCCTTCCCCGTCTTCGTCATCACCATCGCCACCACCATCAGCATCATAATGACCATCCTCATACGCATCCTCATCACCACCACCAATTGAACCACCACCAGCACAACCACCAACGCCACCATGATCATCAGCACCATCGTTACCTTCATCGGCATTCGCATGATCATCTTGATGACCACCATCACCATACTAATCACAATTAGCATCTCCGTCATCAGCACGAACTGCATCATCGGTATCATCCGCATCACCATCAGCATCACTATCGTCAACAACAGTAACACTAGCAAAGTCGCCATCCACATCAGCATCATCACCACCATCATCACTATCAGCATCATCATCATCACCATCAGCATCATCATCCTCAGCATCATCATGATCATGATCATCGGCATCAACATCTTATCATCATCGTCCACATCATCATCATCATCATCATCATCATCATCATCATCATCATCATCATCATCATCATCATCATCATCACTGTCAGCATCATCATTATCACACATCCTTACCACGCATCATGACCCTCATCACCATCACCATCGCCACCATCATCACCACCATCGTCACCAGCAACATCATCATCATCCTCCTCATCATCATCGCCATCGCCATGCTCGTCCTCGTCACCATCATCACCATCACAACGATCGTCATCATCATCAGCAGCAGAATCGTCATCACCACCATCACCAGCAGCATCAATATCAGCATCATCAGCAGCAGCATCAGCAACAGCATCGAAAATATGATATCAACCGTCATCATCACCACCATCAGCATCATCATCATTATCATACCAATCATCACTATCATCATCATCATCATCATCATCATCATCATCATCATCATCATCAAGATCACTATCATCATCGTCATCATCACCATCACAATCGCCATCACCATCACCATCATCATACTAAGCAGTATCATGATCATGAGTATGATCATCATCAGCATCATCATCATCAACAGCATCATCAGCATGCTCATCATCATCATCATCATCATCATCAGCATCATCATCATCATCACCGCTATCATCATCGGCAATAGCATCGCCAACATCATCAGTATCATCCTCATAATACGCATCATCACCATCATCAAAATCATCACGGCTATCCAAACCCTGGAGGCACGGGGTGCCACACGGCACGGCGTCCCATACTATCTCGGCACGGTGGCGGGACTTGCCGCAGGCAGCTGGATACACGATCCTCTGCATTCATTCCCACCTGTCTTGACGATGTACACACTCCTCTGCAGCGAGCTGTGCTCTGCTGCGCAGGCGTCGCCCAGGGCGGCCGTCCAGAGCGGAATAGGACGGCGCCACGTCTGAACAAGTAGCCGGCCAACCTCACGACAGCCACCAGGGAAAGCAGCCGATTGGTCCAGCACTGGCGACCAAGCCAGCGCCCGTGCGGCACATCTCGGCCAATCCGGTGACCAACTTGCCTGGCATTGGCGGCAACCTCGCTGCATTGCCCTGCGTCCCTTCGCTCGGCCTCGGTGGCCCACCCGGGTTGCAAGTCCCTTGGTCGAGCACCACCCTCTTCAGGTCGCCAAGCGCCGCCTCGCACGCCCTCGCAGTCTCACGCTGCGCCTGAGGCCTGCTCATGGCCTCAACCAGCATGGCGTGGATGGGGCCCTCCTCGTGTGCCAAATCCAGGGCCGCTTCGCCGAACGGCACGCCGTCCAGCGACAACTTATGCAGATCCAAGGCGGGAGCCGCCAGAACCTGCCTCACGATGTCGAGGTTCCTGAGGCGCACCGCCAGCATGAGCGGCGTGTCCCCGTGACTGCTACAGTTCGCAGCAAAGGCATTCACGTCCGCCCGGGCGCACAGCAGCGCTGCCACGGCCGCCCCGTGCTCCTCCCGCACAGCCGCGACCAGCGGCGTGGCCGAGTAGTTGTCCTGGACGGCCATGGCCACCTCCGAGATGCGCGCGAGGCGGGCGGCAAACGCCGCGTGGCCCCAGCGGGTGCAGACGTGGAGCGGAGTCTGCCCGCAGATGTCCCTGCAGCGCGCCATGTCCCCGACCCCCGGGCGCGACAACAGCCAGCGCACGAGCGGCTCGCGGGGCCTCGGCCTCTCCAGGGCGATGTGCAGGAGCGTGCTCCCTCGGAGAGAGTCGCGCACGCGCCCCAGGCCCTCGTCCGACGTGGTCGCCCACAGGCCGGTGATGTCCCCTTCCGCGCAGAGGTCGCAGTGGGACCTGTGACGGCTCCGCAGCTCTGCTGCGGTGCGGAGGCTGCTCTGCGCGGAGCCCACGGCGGCGTGGAAGAACCAGCTGGCGCCCTCCAGGGCGCACCAGTCGTGCAGCTCGACCCCGAGCAGTACCGCATATGCCCAAGTCAGCACTCCAGACTCGCCCACGACATCGTCCAACCCAAGCGCCATTCAGCGCACCACCGCGGGCCCTGACTCGCGTCAGCGAGCACCCCCCTCTCACCTTAGAACTAAGATACTTTGAGCTAAAATGACTGCGGAGAAGGAGGGATGAGGAACGACAGCAGAAACGTGTTCAGAGACAAACTGGACAGGCCGTGCGCAGACGAACTCCGCTGTGGACGTCGTTCGGAAGTAAATCCCGAGTCTCGCGAACATTGAATCCCATCAGCCCTCTGGGCGTAGGAATCCTAGGGAGTCAGCCATTATGACACCTTCTTTCCCTTGAGGGTGCATTCCTTCCTCCCCCCAAATTAACCACATAGGCCACGTGAAAAGCTTGTTGAATACCTTTGGAGATGGTTGACTGTTCAGGACCCCTTGGTGTCTCTTGGAGGGCCTTTCCGGCGCCTCTCGAAGGCCTCTGAGGGACTTCGTGGGTGCCTCGTGAGGGGCTCCTGTCTGCCTCTGGGTACCGACCTTTTCACGTTCAGGAGGGCTCTGGGGGTGCCGTTGGGGAAAGATTGGAGTTGGTTCGGGCCGCCTTGGGGCCCGTTTGCAGCCCTTGTTGCCATCTTGGGAGGTCGAACCACGGCATAATATCTGGCATCATGTTTACATCATTGTCGGAATGCCTGTCTGGAAACATGTTGGATGAAGCCCAAACGTGACCTCAACTTGGCGTCCGAAACAGGTCAACAGCAAGCAGCACGATAAATCCAATAGAGGCCATGCTCTCTTTGCCCGCCGTGCAAACACCGCGTGTGGAGCCATTCGGGACACACTCTCCTCTGCGTCTCCTTCCTCCTCATTCCTCCTCCTCCTCCTCCTCCTCCTCCTCCTCCTCCTCCTCCTCCTCCTCCTCCTCCTCCTCCTCCTCCTCCTCCGTTGCACCTGACTTCGGTGGCACTGGTCGCATAGCCTCTACAGTGGCGTTGCTTCGTGTGGGGGCTTTGCAGCGCAGGCGCCCACAGTAGGTGCTGCCTTCTTGCAGCTGCGGGTGCGGCTGCGGACGCCCTCTGGAGGTGGGCCAGAACTGCGCTGTCTGCTTGCGGCTGCGGCTGCCAGCACCCGCGGGCGCCCCAAATGTGGCGTCCACCTGCAGGTTGCGGGTGCGGCTGCGGGCGCGGCCGCTGGCTGCCCAGTATTGAAGGGCAGCGATAGGGGGGACCAACTCAGGGGGGGACGGGAAACATCGAGCCGGAATCGGCGTTACATCGCCAGCAGATCGGCGACAGGCCCCCGATAGCGAATCCACAAGTTCCTGGGCAGGATGGAGCTATCGGGTCCCTGTCTGCACTGAATTGGACATTGAGGAGGAGGAAGAGGAGGAAGAGGAGGAGAGAGAAAAAGAGAGGAGGGAGGAGGAGGAGGAGGAGGAGGAGGAGGAGGAGGATTAGGAGGAGAATGGAGTGGCTGTAGGCTGTGCGCCCCCCCCTGTCGTTGACGCTGAAAGATGTGCCCCCCTGGCCGCGGCTGCGGAACCCCGCGGGCGGGACAGGATGTGCTGCTCCGACGCGCGTGCGGCGGCCGGACCAAGCTGTGTTCCCTGGCTGCGGTCGCGGTTGCGGTCGTCCACATGCGATCCCCCCACCGATGTCGGCACACCCCTCGCACACCCCTCAGGAGGATCGGAACCCCAAAGGGAGCTCTACCTTCGGCCCCAAGGGGTGCGTCCATATGCGCTCCACCCGGCCATTTTGGTAAAACCGTGAGGAGGATTGTGGCCCCGCAGGGAGCTCCACCTACGGCCCACATTCGGTCACCCCGCCCACTTCGGCACCCCACTCACGAGGATCGAACCCGCAAAAAGCTCCACCTTCGGCGCCAGCGTGTGCGTCCACATGCGGACTCCCAACCCATTCGTGCATCCCCCTCTCACAAGAGCCGTGCGCACCCTCAAAGAGAGGTCCACATTCGGCGCAAGTGGGTGCGTCCAGATGTGTCCCCCCCCGCCTATTTCGGCACACCCCTCAGGAGGATCGAGGCCCAAAACAGGGAGCCTACAGCCCCAAGAGGAGGAGTCAAAATAGTGGACGCGGTCTCACTTAGGCACGGCCCTCACACGCATCGTGGACCCACAAGGAGCTCCACCTACGATCCTAGAGGCGGGACACAACCCTCCCACGGATCGTGCCCCATGGGGAGCTACACCTGCGGCCCCAGCGGGACTATTTGCAAGCGTCCCCCAACCCACGCAATCACACCGTTCACACGCACTGTGCATAAAGAGGACCACCAACGCTACACGACTCTACCGAGGGTTGGGCACCTCGCCAAGCTACTTCACATGGAACAGCATAAGTGACGAGTAGAAGGTGTTGAAATGTTTGGAATATCGGGACATCGTTTGGGAGGTCAGAGTGCCAATCTGGTGCCATGATGACCCCATATCCGCCACCGACCCATCAGCACGGAACGGGGTGCATCCAAACACATGTAGGAATACAAGCTTTGTAGATTGTGTGATTCCTCTGGGCCCACAAGACTACGATTTTCCATATTTTCTAGGCGTTCCAAGGCGGGACGCTCCTGGGGGGGTCGCGCCGGCCAGCCTCCAGGACGCGGTGTCCCGCCCAAAACGACCCGACAAACCTGCAAGAGTCTCCGAAGACGCGCCCGAGAGGGTGTCGGAGAGCGCCGCGACGGCCCATGAGGGCCCGAAGGGCCCACAGGCATCCCGACAGCACGCCGAAAACCATTCCAAGACAGCCCAAGAGGCCGCGCAAGGGCGCCCTGAGAGGCTCAAATCATTGGTGACCCATGAGTTGTGGCGAATTTGGGCGTTCTCGCCATTTTGAGCTGCCGACGCTCCAACGCGGCCCCAAAAAGCCCCCAGGATCGCCCCCGAACGGCCCTGTAGCTCCAAAAAGGGCCCAAAACAGCCCGAAAAGGCCCCAAGACGGTTCCAGAGGTTCCAAGACGGACCAAAGAGAGATTCGTGACAGGGAACACAAACTGACATGCCGAGCCTTCCGCCCCAAGATGACCACCGAGACCGTCAGCCGACCCCAAAAAGGCCCCCTAAGAGGCTGCCATGAGGTCCCCAAGAGTCCCCGAACTCCCGCAAGCGGCGCGAAAAAGCCCCAAGGGCCCCACCCCACCGCTTTTTTACGTCGGCGGCTAGGCAGAGCAACTGCGCTGGCGAAAGAGCAATCACAACGGGGATACCTTTGAAGCGAATTGTACCACAATGCGGGAAAATGGGAGACAGGGAGGGCGTCCGAATGAGGAGACAGGGAGCGAGGGCCGTTCAGGACGGGTCACGCCCAGAGCGAGTGGAGCGGCTGGCCCCGCCGGCGGGGTAGGCCCGGCGGCGGCGGGGCGCATCATGGGCCCTACCACATGCATCCACGACCAAGGCACGGTGGCGGGCTGGGTCGAAGGCCATTCGATAGCTCTAGGATGGCCTCCAAGAGGGCACAGTGTGGCATGGTGGCGGGCCGGGTCGAAGGCCATTGGACAGCTCCAGGATGGCCTCCAAGAGGGAACGGGATGGTCCTGCGGCCCTGGCGCTGCCGCAGGGAACGCCACACAAGGAACGAAGGGGCTTTCCTGGTCAAGTCACGGCGGGCCTCGGCCGCGACTGCGTTCCCCGGCCTAGATCCAAGGACAGGCCCAGAATGGTCCTTATCTGAGCGCCTGGGCTGGATGGTCCTACGTGGTTCAAAATGTCCGTCATCGTGATTTCACAGGCCACAGGACAGCTCGAGGTGGTCGGGGAGCCTGTTAGGGATGATCCCGAGATGCCCAAGTCCTTCGCAAGCCTAGAATGCTGAACTGCGAGAGGCCAAAGATCGCCCCATCGGAGGGGGGGGGCACAAGGGCTCGAACATGGATCCGACGGCTCCCTAGAGATTGTCAGAACCGCGACAAGCGATTTGTCGTGTTCCCAGGGGGGGGGGGGGCGTAATTGAAGCCGCCGATGCTTTGCTCGGTAGCCTCGAAGATGGCCCCAAAAGGACCCGCCACTGTGGCCCAATCATGGCCGCCCATCGTGGCCCCCCATCGTGTAGCTGCGTAAAGCTGTTCAGGACATTCTGCCGCAAGGGTGTCAAGTGGCATCCACAGCCTATAGACCCAATCAGCTAGGGCAAACATACTCGAGCTATGTTGTGACACCTGATTACTTGGAATGGGATCCTCTGCAGCGCCCAGCGCCTCGACCAAACTTCACTGTGATCAAGAAACGCGTCAGGACACGGCTTTGCGCGCGAACCAAAGCAAGTAGATACGTGCAACGCTGTTGTCGCTGACATCGACCTCGAGGCACCGATCTTTGAGCGCACGCATACCCTCTCGGGCACACGAACAGAGGGGTAACAAAACGGAGGAGGGGTGCTTCAGCCCACGTAGATGGCGTACCCGGCGCATGATGGCGCCAGAAGGCGCCAGTACCTCACCACCTGTCGCTGGGGTCTAGTGCCGCAGTGTCACGGCGCCACTAGACCCAAGAGGCTCCGTGGAGGGGACCCACCCCGTGACACCGTCCTCACCCCCCCGCGACCACAGGACGGCCCAATTGCACCAACCCCATATCCCTGAGGAGTGAGAATCCCCAGGGCGGGGGAAAGGTACAGCTGGGGCCCCGACTCAGGGCGAGGGAGGAGGAATGGGAGATGGGGAAAAGACGGAGTGAGAGGAGGATGGGGGAGAAAGGAGGAGGACCAGAATGAACCCAAGATCCAACAACGATGATGCAACGAAGCAGCGCCCCACCTAGCCGGAAAGGGGTTGGGAGGCCCAACCAATAGCTTCGCCTTACGCGATGCCCAACCCCAGCTCTGTTGTACCGTAGTAACGATAGTCCCAGTAGTAGAGGGCGTGCCATCTTAAGCAATAGGAAGATCCTGTTGGTTTCGATGGCGGATAGTATGCCTCGCAGTGAGGCACTATCATATTTCGGCGGCCGGCCGCTTGAGCCGACGCGGCCGCGGGCACACGTTCGCTTCCGTTCCCTGTGTCCCCAACTCGCTTTAGAGTCGGGGGGGGACGAAGCGTGAGTCCGCCGCCCCTATACCGCAGGCACAGCAGCTACTATCTACAAAAGGACACCAAAATGGCGGGCCGTAAGGAAAGTGGACCCGCACGCAAGTTGCCTTTCTTGTACCAAACAATACATCAATATATTCCTCAGGCGGCTACAGAAAAGGATGTCTGGCCAGCCCGGTTGGGAATATGACTCGTTAAGTCATGTTTGAAGGCTTGTAAACCTCCCATGACCTGTAGGAGCATCTCTCTGTCGATGCTCCCCTTGGTGTGACCGTCCGCAATCACGTCGCGGGTGTCGCACCACTGAATACTGTGCACGATTCCACGCTCCATCATCTGTCGGATCCAACGGATGCGTCCTAAAAGGGTACACACAGCCGGTTTCTTCAAGTCTTTGCTTGACAAGGACTTAAAAACAGATTCAGCATCTATGGTTGAGGTGGCCTTGATGCTCAGGCCACCCAACACAAGTATGTCTTTCAACTGAGTGGGAGTGAGCGGCCCTGCGTGGAGCTCGTGCAGAGTCAGAATCGTGGGATAACGGTCCTCCAAATTGTGGGCAGCTGCTAGTGTCTCTGCTGAGTAACTCGAGCGGAGCTGCAAGCGGTGAGACTTGCAGCACGCATCGATCAAGTGGACGACTGGCTTACCAGATGGCGTGCTTCCACGCCGTAGCAGGTTTGCCCCGCGAATACCATAGCAAGCGACGTCGTCCTCAGCGTCTCCACCCAGGCGTCGGTAACCTGAGTCGCTGTGTAGGTCGACCTCGCCCGTAGGAGTCATCGCCTGATAGGCGATCTTCTCTTGGGGCAGGTCTGCAACTTCCTGGTGATCGTGTTCCGTCGTCGCACGTGTATATTGGTCGTTTCATGGACGCGTTGTAGAGATACAACATAAACCATCAACCACACCTGGGTGATTAATGCATACGTCAACGCACCTCGGAGGCTGACGAACACGTCTGCAACCATCTTGGATGCCTGAGCGTCAGCGTCGGCGCTGGTAAATTCAGGATGTTGTATAGGACGGAGCTGATTGATGCATTCATCTTGATATAAAATACAAGCGCCGACCTCATCCTTGGTAAATCTCACAGCAGAATTGGTGCACGTGCGCTTGCTGAGTTTGCATTTACCGAAGCTGTCTTCTACGCGTTTGACTTGTCAACGGTGTCCTCAGTACCAGCCACGCAGATATCATCAACACGTTTGGCCACAAGCAGGTTGCTGCTCGTCTCGAACTCCTCGTCGTTGGACGCGGGTCGAAGAACGTCGCCTCGCGTGGCCCTTCTGAGTTTTAGCGAGAAAGCTCGCGGTGCGCTTTTGGCGCCAGTGCCTGATTTAGGGCACTGCGAGCAATGATTTGACTCGTCGTAGTGTTCGGATCCTGGGAGTCCGAAGCACCGTGGCCGATCCAGACGGCATAGTAAAACCCAGCACGCGGCCCTTCCCACCAGTTGCCTCAGCAAGTTCCTGGTAGGTCAACCCTTCCAGGAAGGCCATGTTTTATGTCGAGGGAAGCAATAAGCCATTGCTCATTGCACGCTGCCGTGCTCGCGAGCAGTCTCTGGCTTGGCCGCCGCGCTGTTCCGGAAAAGGTTTCCGCGTCGAAGGCTTTAAGGTCCATGAAGCCTCGAAGCACCAGGCGCAATCTGATGGCGCGCTCCATCTCGCCCTTCTCGTTCTTCAAAAACTTCCATGTATACACACACCTCGAAGTTATGATGTTATGATGTTTAACACTTTATGTGTCTTGCACGTTGAAATACTTGTTGCCAAACCATCTTGAATTCGGTGTAGAAGGCCTTCGACGCTTTCTCGGAATTCGCCTGGATGTCAGTCCTCGCAATGAGGTCGCCCTACTTGACGACTACAGCTCGCTTTGCGAAGGGCGGCAACGCATACTCAATAGTGGCCGCACGATCGGCACCCAATATCATGTCGTTGTTCGGACAAGACTATCTTTGACACCTCTGCCGTAAAGCAGAGTTATATATTTGTCAGTTTTCATCCGAGTCCAGTCCGTAACTGTAGTCTTCGACCATGGAGCACAATGGGACGTGATACGTCTCCTCGATGTCAGAGTCGCGTGGGCGCCCCCACGCCGGCAGGTGCCACCGCTGTTCTTCAGCTACAGTGATCCGCGCACTACGGTCTGGAACCATCTGCGCGGGTATCGTGAGAAGGCCCTCTAGTGGAGTTGCCTCCAGCAGTCCCCTTTCCTCTTGTAGTTCTGCGTGTCACACTTCCATGACGTGTGACGCGAGATCAGCCTCCGATTCCTCATAAACCGTAGGAAGCCGTCCATCCTCGCGAGGCGGCTCGGCTTCTGAGACTTCTCTAGCGGTTCCATCCGGCGTCGGTGCATCCCCCAATTCCTCAAACCATGTCATGTCCTGGTCAAAGCCTGCTTGAGGTTTGGTGGACTTCAGGCACTGGATGATTCTAGAATGTGCTGATCCAGTTACATCGTGAATGTTCAGTGCGGTGCCTTCTGCTTCATAGTAGTGAAATCCTGGGTTCGCATCGTTGTCATAGTGGACCAATCTGCAACTGTCAGCGTCAGCAACAGGAGGTAGCTTATGGGTACTCTTAGCTAACCTGACCGAAACTACGTTCTCGATGCGGAAGAAGCTTCTGATAAGGCATTGGAAAGCTAGATGTACCTTAGGAAATACACGGCTTGCATTTGTCATCTGAAGCATCCCCCTTCTTGGCCGGCATATAGCCAAAAGTCATGGCGGGTCCCCCCGCAGGTAAGCTGGCCACGAATGTCAACACCGTCCGTAATGCTGCGCTGTCGGAGCCAATTTCTCTGGCTAGTAACGCTTTAATATAGAGTGAATGTCGTGCATCGCCGAATTGTACCTGAACATTGCGATGTCCCACTCGAATGATGACTTGACCCCTGTCGGGGTCGTTCCTTACAACTGGGGATGGGCCATTCCAGCCTCCCCAGTCGTCCTTCGCGGTTGTGGGCCGATCGCAATCAACTAAATCTCCTTCGTCGTAGTAACGCTGACCGGTAACAGTTGTATTAGTGCGTACTGCACGATTGGTCTTAGCTACTGCTGTGGCCTGTGTGATAGCTTCAATGCATACCTTGCGTATCGTCTGCCCACGAGAATGATCCGACGTTTCCGTCGGCTGCTCGTGGTCCAAGACAGGTAAGTCAGGGAGCATTGCTGGTTGCCGTCCAAACAGAGAGTTGCATGGAGACAGCTCGTTGTAGAAGATGATCGCGCTGGCGGCAAACAAGGCCTCATGCAGTAGTCGTGTGAGCACAAGAGGTATGTCTAACCTGTTGAGCTCAGCTCCCATGACATGAAAAAGATGAGGTAATATGCCATGTCTGGCTTCGATCGTCGTACCGTGTTGCCCACGCGCACGTATCCTGAGTTCAGCGCCCTTTGTCTCAAGGACTGCTTGCGCAGTGTAGTTGTTGAGGGTACCCTCTCCGTCGGAGTAGAGTACCTTTGCAAGTCCAAGCTGCATCCAGCACTGATGATATGCGTCCAGGATACTGGTCATCGTCTTCTCTGGTATCTCCATTCCAGTAGCATATCGAATGCACGAGTCGATGATACGAAAGATCTTGTGTTCTTGTTATAGAACATCAGGTCACATTCCACTTCTTCGTTGGATTTGACAGGCAGCGCAGTAGATGGCAGAACCGCATGCCCAGGCTTGCCCCAAGCCCTGCACTCCCGACATGTGTCGCAGACACCTTTAATCAGGTTGAGTCTGACGCTGTCCAGACCTATCTTGGCTAAGACGAATCTCTGTTTAGGCTCTTTCGCATGGAACCAACGCAAAAATAGCTTCCGCAACTCGCGTATTCCCACGCTTGGGTCAAGGCTTCGTAAATATTGTAGACTGCTTTGTACGTCGAACCGTGACCAGTCTGGAAGTCGTGGTCGCGCAGCAGGTTGCCCGCTGGTGGCGGAGGAGGTGCATCTCCTCCTTGCTGTCGGCCACGTCTGACTCTAACCTGTGGCAGTCGGAGGTGGCCATCCGAACTCCCAGCTCCACTCGAGGCAGGTTGTCCTGCACCATGTTCAGCAGCATGTCTGCCTACTCTAATATCGTGGCTGCTCGCAACCGCTGTAGGTCCGGCTCTGGAGCTGGGTCTCGGTGCTCGTAGCCGCATGAGTGGTGGCGCGGCTGGCGCCTCGGGTGGTGGTGCTGCTGTTGCAGCAGGAGCCGGCGGTTCAGGTCCTGCTGCTGGTTCGGCGGGAAACGGAAGTACCTGTCCACGATTGTCAGGCAGCATAAACTTGCATTTGCCAGGTGCACGTACATGTCCAGGCTAGTTCTGGTCGTAGTTATTCTTGGAGTTCGGGCACTCCCAATGGTAGTCTTCCTTATCATACCACGCGCGATGCTTGGGATTTCTGTCATGCGAAGGAGAGCGCACGTTAACATTATCCGCGCACGCAAGACATCCGAGCCCTGCCGAAGGCGGTCTCGTGATCGAGCCGTCGGGTTGCCGAGGGATAGTCGGATCGCCCAAATCATATCCCCTCACGTCGGTAAATAATACGGTGGAAGACTAGGGGGGCCATGGAAGGGGTCACGGTTCACCTGGAAAAGATCGCGCGCGATCTGAACTGCATCGACAAAGAGGGACTGCATTTTTAAAGGACAATGTGCAGCCATAGACAGTTCTCTGTTGCATACCGACGCATGTTGATGATGACCAGCACATCGTCTGCGTTCGAAAGGGGTGAATAGAATTCGGTGGTTGGCCATGATCCCGGTCGACTTTCGTATCAACACCCCATGGGCATCACGTGAGCCAGTAATACACTGGTCCATAGTCATCTTGCAAATGCCCGTGCATTTGACCAATGTAGTCCATGGTGGTAACTGTATATATATACATATGTATATATGTTTTATGTTTTTCTTTTAGTAATAACAATAATAATAATCAACAACACCAAAACAACAAAAAAAAAAAAAAAAAAAAAAAAAAAAAAAAAAAAAAAAAAAAAAAAAAAAAAAAAAAAAAGTAGAAGGTCGTTCTGTCGCATGGCAACATGGCCTCAAAACTTGATACGCAGCAGGCAGATTTCCTTTGTGGTGTTCATACCAGGTGTCATGGTTGACCTCGGAGTTGAAATATGGGTTGTAGTATGACAATATTGACGAAGCAAACGTCTAGGTAGCTCTGAAAGATCAACCCGCCCATCGAATTCATCGAAAGACGGCACTGCTCGCAGAAACCTACCAGAGAGATAGCCGTTATGAAATGGCTTGTGGCGAAGAGCAGTCGTGAGCCACTCTGAGCATTGGGGCTGCTCCTCACGGCTCAACCTTCGGCCTTTAATGTTCTCTGCGTTAAGGACCCCAATCAAGTCGCCCTTCTCCGAATGGCACGCGAGCGCCGGACGTTGACCCCATCTGGCGCGCATGAGCGCCCCTGTCGGCAAGGACGGCGGCATCCTGAACGTCGCAGTGCACCAATGCATCGATCAGACCCGTCATTAGGTTGATCTTCATACAATTGGAAGTGCGTTAACTGCCCCACTACTTTCGGCATTCAACGGGCATTTCCAAAGCAAGAGCAGGTTGCCCTGCAGAACTCTGAGCAGGTTGCCCCGCTGAACTCTGAGCTGTCGCCGACGCGGCGGGTGCACGAGCGCCTGCCGATGACGAGGCAGCGCCCGCTGTTCCCCTAGGCGTCCGAGGAGTCCTTGGCGGGGCACCGATGTCAAAGTCCTGGCGTTTGTTTTCTCCTTGATGTTGTAGCACTCGGCTGTCTTATCTGCGGGGGCTGCCCCTGATGTCATTGATGCGGTTTCCGAAAATTTCATATCGGCACCACGCCGCGTTGAAGAAGCATCCCTTGATGGTCCTTCCAGCGCCGGCATCCAGCCAATCCTGCGCGCCCGACCCCGCGCTGGGCCGCGACGTGGCACACGGCCATTCGGAGTTGGAGCGCTGGTGCCTTGAAACGCAGCTGCCGCGGCAGCCGCTGCTGGTCCTCTGGATCGACGTCGTCCAGCGGGTTGCCCCGCAGGTCGTTGGTGCTTGGTGTCTACAGGGTGAGGATCATCTGGGCTCTCTCTTTTCCCCTGTTTGGGCGGTGGTCTGAGCTGATCAGGTCCGAGCGACTTAGACGGACTCGACGAATCCGAAGATGGAGCAATATCAATAGGCGGATCTGTTTTCGGCTCGGGAGCTGCCTTAGCCGCTGCCCCTGCAGGGATCCATGGCCCACGACGCACAGGGCCCATGTCAGGGTTCAGGTCTTTACCGTCTGGCGTTCTGCAGGCCAGATTCTCAATCGCGGCATTTTGCTTCCCGGCCAAGAGATACTTGGTAGAGCTAAGCCTCTATTCTGGTCTGTAACCAGCCGACGCCTAAAGCGCGGCAGGCAATCCGTCTTTCAGGAGGCAGATCCATTTCTGCTGCGACGGCGTACTCAGGATCTACGGGGGGGTGCCCGCATTGCACGCGACGTCCGCGATCGTGGAGTTGCCCGAGGCGCACCCTTCGGGAGCTTCTTCCGCGGGGTCTACCTCTTCGGCCATCGCATTAGCTTCATCTTCAACAGCTTCCCGTTGATCATCTTCTCCTGATCTATACGAAGCGGGTTTCCCCGCGTGCCAGTCGCGATTAAACTGATTCAAATGATGACAGTGTGAAAGGCGTTGCCATATCTGCAATTATTGGGATACTTCACTGACTGTAGCTTGTAGCTTGCTCGTAGCCGTTTTCCGTCAACTGCTCCTCACACGGCGTCGCATTAGGATCGGCGCAGTGAGCCCGACCATCACCATGGGACCTACCCCACGGCGCCCCCCTAAAGTTCGGGCTTCGCGACGGGCGCCTCACGGGGCAGCCAGGCCCGCGGTCGGCGCATCCGGGGCACGCGCAACAAGCGCCCATGTAAAGTTTCCGTTCCTAAATGATAGCTTTCTCGAGGTCGCGATTGGCAATTTGTTCTTGTGTTTTAACAGTCCTGTCCTTGTGAAGCGAATGATCTCGCCGCCTTCATCTCGTTTAATATTGCGAAGGGAATGCCAGCGACGAATCCGGTGCTCAGCCCAACCCTTGCTCAACCAACATCGCATCTTATCGGGGCGCATGCGCCGACGAGCCAACCCTGCTTCCGCGTAGCCAGCAGGGCGCTGCATTCCGCCCTCTGGACATTCACCTCGCGGTTGATCCTCTTGGGGCGGGCGCCCCCGCAGACGCCCCGCCCTCGGGGGGGCGCCAGGTCGATTGGTCCGCCATGGAGGGGCCATTGGAGCCACCGCGCCAGGAGGATGAGGGCTCTGAAGGCCGCTAGAGCGAGCGCCGCTGGAGCGCGCGCGCGCGCGCGGTCGGGCGAACGACTCGGGATCCGACCGCGACGTACCAGACGATCATTATCTGCCCTCGCGTCGTCACCGTCGTCGACGCGATGAATTCCCCCCCGACCTGGCGGCTTGCCGATCGCCCCTGGCGGCCCATGGAACGGCCCGAAGCTACAAATGCGAATTTTAATCCTGCATCATGGCCAAGCTCATATTGGACGCGCCCAGACAGATCACTAACGTCTCGCAGGTCCCCCCGCAACAGGTCATCACCCCTTGATTCCACGTTTGTCGGATTTCCAATGACCCGAGGATAAAGCATCAACTGCGCCCCCTCTTCTGCCGCAGGAATAGTGGCCTCTGAATCCGCGGATGCCCCCGCCATTTCGGCATCTCCTTCGGCGGGCGCGTGGAAGTCCTCGACAAATTCAGCACCTGCAGGTTGCCCCGCGATGGGCACGCCCAGCCAGTCTGCCTGATCAATATCACTGTGGCCAGTGAATACCTCCTCGAACAGCTCGTCGGCGCAATTCTCGAGGGAGATACTGGCACTCAAATATCTGGCAGCCATGAAGTTCACAACTGCGGCTGCGCTATCGGCAGGGTCGGCTACAAGTGACCCCCTGTCAACACACGGTATATCTGAATCAGTTTGAGCCAAATGTATCGACGGACCTCTGCCTGCCCCATCGCCTTGAGGGCATTCGCGGCGAAAGCGCTGTGCACTGTGGCATATGTCGCACTCCATAGTTTTGTCATTGGTATCCTTCGGGTTTCCCCGACGCCCCTTCTCCTTGTGTATTCCTGCGATTCCTGCCTGCACCTACAAATATAGATTCATATTGTGGCCCGGTAAGGGATGCTAAAAATCCTAATATGCCTCTACCATGCAAATCGACGACGCTTACCTTTACCCATACCTTGACCCTTGCCTTTTCCCTTGGGTGCTCGTCGTACGATACGCCGTACCTGACGGACTGGCTTCTTCGTGAATCGCCTCCATCTGCGCTTATGTTTCTGGTGTCCTAAGAATAACAATTGCGCCTGTTGCTCCTCCGTGAGGTATGTAGGCATATCGGGGCAGTCAAGGGCTGTGGCCTCATCGTCCGAAGACGCATCGGCGCCAGTACCGGAGTCGAAGTCGGATTCGGCAGGTTGCCCCGCCGAGCCCATTAGGGCTGTGGCTTGCGCAGGGGAAACCGCGTCGGGCGGCCCCCGAAGCCTGGCCCAAGGGTCTTGCGACCCTGAGGCCGGTCCACCATTTTAAGCCAGTAGCGCAGTGGTCTCAATTGGTTGTGGATCGTCATTCCAGACGATATTAGCAGGTTGCCCTGCGTTTGCCTCAGCGTGGAAGGTCTCGGTTCGCTGACCGCGACTGGAAATACCACCAATATTGCCCGGGGTTCTCTCAGCAATGTGTGCACATGATCTCATGCGTTCGAGTAGAGCATCAAATTGTTGCTGGTCTCTCGACATGTGGTGGTTTAGTGGCTGCAGGAGTTGCTATGCACGCGATGCCTCCACTCCAGGGGCTCTGAATAAAATGACGGCTAAGATTTGGAAATTGGGGATGTTAAAGCCTGCCGCTTCAGCTTCATAGCGGGCTATTTCGAAGCGCGCCAGCGTCTGGTCGATTCGTTCTCCCGCATGGATTCGAAGTCAATGAGAGCTGTACCAGAGTTGAGTTGGCGTTCATCTTCTAAGTTCTCGAACTTCGTGCTTAAGAGGAACATGATGTAGGTGACGCCGTCGGTATGGCGGCCTCCTAGGTTAACGCCAAAGTTGATAACTGCTGGAGGGACTCTCACGGCTATGGTCCGCGCGAGGCCTCCCAAGCCTCGCTGCAGGGCTGCAGCTTGGTGGGAGGGCGTCACGCTGCCTGTGGTCATGTTGATCCACGCATGTACTTCGCGAACGAATTCGCGGAAAGGTACCTGACCGGCTAGGTCCTCATGAGGGCCGGTCGTGCTTGTGTCGTCTCCGCCACGCATGTGTCCGACCGCACACCCGATAGCGACCAATGTGAGCCCAAAGATCGTAACACCAATCCAATGGCCTCGCAAGTCGTGGTCGGGTGTAGTCCTTTGGGGCTTCCGTTGTGCAGTCGTAAATCTGCGTGGGGGTGGAGGCGGCACCGTATCGTATCGCATGTTTCCTTGCATTATGTCTTCGAAGAAGTTTCCAAGTGGAGTAGGTGGGTGGACTTCGGGACTGTAATAGCGAAGGGATGTAGGACGAAAGTAAGAGGCCTCCGCGTAAGCAGAAAGAAATGTCACTGCAAGTGTCCTCGCGATACTGCGTAGTTATATACATTCCTCCGCGCAAACCCACTGCACCCTGATGTTCCACCACGTCTGTAGTCCACCAGATAATGCCGTGGATGGTGAAGAGTAGAGCAAGAACTGACCACCATAGGCCAGCTCCGCTACCAAGTCGGAAAAAAAGTTGGAAGGCCCAACCAACAGCTTCGCCTTAGGCGAAGCCCAACCCCAGCTCTGTTGTACCGTAGCAACGCTAGTTTCAAAAGTAGAGGGCGTGCCATCTTCAGCAGTAGGAATATCCTTTTGGTCTCGATGGCGGATAATATGCCTCGCAGTGAGGCACAGTCATATTTGGCGGCCGGCCACTTGAGCCGACGCGGCCGCGGGCACACGCTCGTTTCCGCTCCCTTTGTCCCCAACTCGCTTTAGAGTCACCTTCCCTCTTCATAGGTCCCTACAAAGATGACTGCTCACTGCGAGAAGCGCCATGTTGGAAGACAAACGTCTGAAAATCTTCATCCATGCCAAAGCACGATTTCTGGAACTTCAGCGCCGCGAATCAATGTTACTCTTGCGTACTGACGATCCGGAATGGTCCCAGAGCGCAATGTCTGGGACTTCATCACCCCAAATCAATGTGACTGTCACGTCCTGACAATCCGACATCGCCCCCAAAAACCATATATGGGCGCCAACCGAAAAACAACTCCGAACTGCCGCAAACGTTTAAACCGAAGGTGCGGGGTGCTTAAAAACGAAAACACAGTTCGAAAAAGAACTGGCCTCCATCAGTGAACCTCTCACAAACTTTCAAGGCGAATACCGGCGGCGCTAAAATCGAGAACCATATTTTGACAACGACCTGCTCTCCATCCTTGAAAACCGTTCAATATTCAAAACAAATGCGCGCGGTGCCAAGACGAGAACCACATTTGGAATACCACCCCATACCCATCTGTGAAAATTCTGTCCAACTTGAAACAGAATGTGCGCGGCGTTAGAGAGCGAACCACATGTTCAAAACCACCCGCACTCCACCAGTGAAGCTGTTGCAAACCTTAACCTTCAGGGCCAATGATGCTGATGATATGTCAGGCGCTACGCCGCGACCACCCTACTGACCCGCCCCGAGGTGCGACAGGGAGGAGTTAGCTGTTAGGAAGAAGGATGGAGCAGGAGGAGGGAAGGGGGATGAGAAGGAGGGAGGAGGGTGAGGAGGGATTGGGGAGGACACCGACAGGGCCGCGGCCTTGATGTGTATCTTGTTGCTCTCGAAGTGCCGCAGCAAGCCCAGCGCGTCGCACTCCTGGAAAACAAAGAACGCGGGGTCGGGCACGGGCGTCGGCGCGCTCCACCGTCATCGGCCTCCTCTTCATCCTCCTCGACCGTCTCCTCTTCAGCTTGCGCTGCTCAATCATAGATGGGGCGGCCTTTGCACCTTGCGACCGCTGTGCAGCCAACAAACCTGACAGGACGGAACTGTGAAGCACGATCGGCGGCTGGTGCAGGCGAGCAGCGGCGCGAACGCGAGCACGTCCCTTCCCATCCGTTACATCCCTCCTCCACGGAGGAGCGGGGGTTCCAGTGTCGCAGTCCGAGGAGGGGGGGGGGCTCCTCCACCTCCTCCTCCGCCTCCGCCTCCTCCTCCGCATGACACCTGCCACCTGGTGGCTGCATAGTCGTCTGACGAAATTTCCCCCTCCTCAGCCTCCTCCTCCTCCGTCAACTCATCCGCCGCCTCCTCCTTCGCCTCCTCCTCCGCCTCCGCCTCCGCCTCCGCTTCCGCCTCCTCCTCCGCCTGCTCCTCCGCCTCCTCCTCCTCGAGCCTGGGATGAGATAGCGACGACGCGCCGCGCCACGCCCTCTCGTCCCGGGTTCACTCGTCGTGGACCCCTCTCCGCTGCCTTGTGGAACAGCGCCACCCACTTGCAGGGCGAACGCCCCGCTCGCCCGCCATCTCGGGCAAACGCCCCGTCTGATTCGCAGGGAACCGCCATCCGTCCTTCTAGCCCGCGAGGCCGAGGACAGCACTGACCAAGACGGCCGAGGAAGGCCCAGGGGCTCGCCAAGGGCAGGCCGAACGCGCGACCGTCGCCCCGGTCCGGCCCCTGGTCTGTGGCGAGGCGACGCTCTGGCCTCGCGCGGAGCTGCGCCGCTTGCGCTCCAACTCGGTCGAGAGCGCGCTCGCCGCACAAGGCGCTGGTCGACGCGCGACTCGTATTCATCGCGGCGGTTGTTTTGCATACGGGATCTGGCCAAAACCACTGTAACATATTATGGCAAGTTCGCGTCGGGGTGAATCGGTCGACATTGGAAAATCGCGGCTTTTCGAAAACCAGACCATTCTATGGCCGAAACTTGACCACAAAGCGTCGCCCCCGCGTCGGCAGGACACGATCCTGCCGCTGCCAGGCGACGAGAGGCCCTTTTCTTCTTCACTTGGGCCGACTGGAACCAGCGCTGGGCCACATCGGCCACCCACCCTGTTCCAAATTATGCTGCGTTTTGTTTGTCGGGCCTCGCTGGCCCCAACTGCTAGCAGGGAGGCATCCGTCGCTCCCAAAGTATTGGGGGGGGGGGGGGGCACGCGCGCGATCCGCCCCTCCCCGCGTGGCACCTGCCGCCCTCCACAAACGTTCGGCGCGCCAGGAGTGGGGGGGGGGGGGGGGGGGGGGGGGCAAATCGCCGATATGTGTGTGTTGATGTTGTTCGACGCCAGGCGGTCACCATGCCCCTCCGCTTGGGGATAGATGTTCCGGGAATTCTGTTGGCGGCGGGTGTGAACATAGGACAGTAGTGGTGTCAGGATTCGATGATACGATTGGCTCAGGATGCGTCCCAGACATTTCGATCGCATCTAACGGCCCTTTTTCGGCAGCCCGTACGGGATCTCGGGAATCTCGCAAGTTCCAGAAATCTCGGACCGTATCATCAGCATTGTATCTCGACGCTCCCCACACACGAGCCCGACTTGCGAGGCGGGAGTTTATCCACATCCACCGCCTGGAAACCGACGCCCTGGTGCCCCAGCGAGCGGTGGATATGGATATAGTTTGGAACCCGGGGACTCGAAGTTATCCAGATCCACCGCCTGTGGAGGTCCGCGAAGATCGTTCAGCGGTGGTTATGGGTCAATCCCCGCCTCGGATGAATGCGTCCTTGACCCAACGCCTGCCGCGGCCCCCAAATATTGATAGCCTGGGCGGTGGGTATGGACACATCCCCGCCTCGCAGCCACAATGGCCCCCTGGCCCCCCCGCACGTGCGCCGTGCGCGCGCGGCCTGCGCAAGTTCCGCGGCCTGCGCAACCCACCGCGTGCAACCACCGCGCCGTCGAGAGCCAAGCTTCCTCGCGCCGTGGGAAAAGTCACGAGGGCAGGCAACTGGTGAGGAGCCCAGAATTCTGGGCGACGTCGAAAAAGAAAGTCACGCAGGCGGGTTGCTGGTGACGAGCCCAGACCTTCCTGGCGCTGTGGACGAAGCCACGCCAGCGCTCAACTCGTGACGCGCCCAGACTTCCTCGCGCAGTGGAACAAGTCATGCAGGCGGGCAACTGGTGATCGGCCTTGAGCTTATCCTCGTCCTTAAGATGAGCGAGCCGAAAGCCAACTACAACCGCGGGATGAGCCATCAGAACCGGAGAGAATCCTGACGACGGGCATCGGGATAAGGTGGTGCCAGTCATTAGGATAATTAAGGAGCGCCCGCAAGTGGCCCGCGCCCTAGCCGCCCAGCGCCTGCGCGCGCGGGCGGGGGGCGCGGGCCCGCCGAGCGGGCGCGGAGCTGCGGGACGGCGGCGGGCGCGGCGGTCGTCGTTCTCGTCGTTCTCTTGTCGTCGTCGCGCGGACCCCTTGCGAGCGTTTTCTTATGTGGCGTCTCGACATTGGGCGACAGGGGAGGGGAGGGAGATGGGGGTGTCTGGCTCAGGACCTCTGCTTAGTGCGACTGTTTAAAACAGTGCTCCCACGGGGAATCCTATGGGGAGGCGGGGCCCCTGTGCTTGCTACACCTGCTTGAAACAGGCGCCCCAAACAAAACAGGCAAGTTTAATTCCATGGGGGCCACCCCCCGAGCTGGTGACACTCCGTGCGGGGCACTCCTCAGGGGGCGAGCCCAGAACGGGGTGCCACCAGCTCGCGGAGGGGGGGGGGGGGGGCGAGGGCCAGCGCGGATCGGCAGAACAGTGAATAAAACAACGATGGCCCTCCCTCCTTCTCTCTCAGGAAAACTAAGCGGTACCGATACCGCTGCTCCCCGAAGCTCTCCCAGGGTGCGTTCTGACCCTGATCTCGAGGCGAATCAAGCGATGGCGATGAGGGCCTCCCAGGAGACCCCCGAGGGCGAAAACGAGGGGCAGGGAAGCGGTGTGGGTACCTTTTCCTCCTCGGACCCCTCTCTCTCTCTCTCTGCTTGTCTGCTCTTCCTCTTCTGCTCCGGGCTGCTGCGCGGTCGGCTTCCGCACGCCCTGCACGGGGCCGCGGGTCCGTGCACAGCTGCCGAGCGGCGGCAGCCTCGGGGAGCCGCGCCTCCGCCCCGCGGCCGGGGGCCGCCACCGGCGGCGCAGCGGCGGCACCGAGGCCACCGAGGCCGCCGCGGCGGCGCCTCCCCCGGCCAGCTCCCTCGAGGCCTCGACGGCCCCCCAGGCCGCTGCATCCGAACGCATGGGAGTCGTGCTCATGCAGGGCTGTGTTCGGCGATCCCTGCCCCGTATGACAGGTGCGGTCGTCGGAGACCAACCGTCGAACCTCCTGCCTCTGCTCCTCCCCACCCCTCTGAGGTCCATCACGGCGAAGT
This sequence comes from Prorocentrum cordatum, assembly GCA_963575745.1. NCBI lineage: Eukaryota > Dinophyceae > Prorocentrales > Prorocentraceae > Prorocentrum > Prorocentrum cordatum. Next base: position 93,018 of record CAUYUJ010016320.1, on the reverse strand, counting down.
TGGTCGACGCGTCTGGCCGTGGCCGACAAGGGGCCCACAGGCGACAGAACCTCGAGCCTCAATCTTCTATCCTCCCGCCTCCTCCCAATCCCCCCGCCCAAAACGACGAGTATCCACAGTAACTCGATGGCCGATCCTCCGTGTCCTGCACGCCCTCTTCCCTCCTCCCCATACTCGTCCCCCTCATCGTCTTTCTCAAGCGACCTCGTACACAGTCCACCTGCGTCCTCATCGGCCCTCATCATCGTGATCATCCTCGTCCTACTCCTCCTCCTCGGTCCCCATCACCGTCCTCGCGTCCCTCATCCATCCTCCCCTTTCTGGTCCCTCATCCTCCATCTTCGATCTTCCTCCCTCCTCCTCGTCTTCATTCCCAACCTCGGGGTCCTCGTCGGGGACGCCGTAGTTGCCTACCAGGGGGAACGTGAGCACTAAGATCTGCCCGGCGTACGATGGGTCCGTGAGTGACTCGGGGCGCGCGTTTGGTTCCCTGTCCCCCGCTGGCGCGGGATCCCTGGGCAGGCAGGGGAGGAGGGCCGGGACAGCATCGAACCAGGATGCACCCGGGATCTCTGGGATCCGGCGCCGAGACCGATCCTCGCTAATTGCCTGTGAAGGCCTCCCAGTCTGCCTGGGCGGGAAAGCGCCCGAGAGGAGGAGAGGGGGAAGTGGAGGAGGAGGCTGCCGATCGCGTGGAACCAAAGATGCACAAGCACACACAGACACACACACACACACACACACTCAAACACACAAACACATACACACTCTCACACACACACTTTTTTGTCAGCGGCGAGGCACAAACTAGCGAATTGGCCAGCGGGCAAAGAGGAGGGGGGGGACGACAGAGAGGAAGAAGGGACGCTCAGACGTCGAAGAGTTCGACGATGAGACACACACACACACACACACACTCCGAACGGAGGGGTGGCTGGCTGTACGCAGCTTGTTTTTCCCCGGCTGGCGGCTTCCCGGCGCTTGGCAAGAGACGTGCCCGGCAGGGCCGACAAGGCCGCATGCAGAAAGTCTCGTGCCCCCCCGGGCCACCCCCTCCCCGCCCGGCCCCCGTTCCCATTTCCCCCCGTGTCGCCCGACGCGAGAGGAGGCTGGCGGGCTGCAGTCGCTACAAAGGGGAACCAAATCACGACCGCCGACCGAGGAAGAGATGTCAACTCAGTCATCCTTCGATGGCAACGCCTTTCCTGAACCGCCCCAAATGCGCGGTTGAAGGTACCAGTCGGCGGTTCGGGGGCGTCCGAAAAGAAGGGGGGGGCATAGAAGAGAGGCGGCAGCAAATCATGTCCCGAAACACGCGCGGAGGCCACAAGGAGCGCATTGAATCAAGAAACGGGGGCCATGGAATGTGGGAGGCTTCATGGCCCCAGCCGTGCTATCCACGACCTCGCCCTTGGATGCTCGTCCTGGGGACCTTCCTGGAACCACTCGCTCCACTCATGCGTCGGCAACGCGTCGAACGTCCGTCGCCTTGATTCCACCTTGAGTCGGACTTGCATCAAAATCGAGTCGAACAACAGTCCGAAGATCCGTCAGTAGGTTGGGCCCGTACCGCGCCCTCAAAACAAGCATCGAATCAAGCCCAGTGTGGGAGCTCCATGGAACCACCCCGGGGCCTCCTCGAAAGAACCCAAACAAAAACTCACAATGGGGGATTATTCGGAGGATTTACTTTCATGGATCCCGTGAGGGAGGGGGGAGCCTGCGGGTTTTTGGAGAGGTTACGGTGAGCCCACACTTGGTAACAAAACTTCTTCCGCCCAAAAACGCACATCAACCCACCAAGAACTTCCGAAACCAATACAAACAAAACATGACCCATTAGCGGTTTTGTTTCGGTGGGTTGTTGGGGGACTCCCAGGAGCGACAGCCAGGGAAAACCTTCCAAAATCGCAATTCGGGATAGCCTCCCTAGGGAACCCCTCTTTGGATTTCTTCGTTCGGAGGTTTTTGTTCGAGGGTTGTTCGGGATAGTTTTCTGGGGGTTCTCGGTAAGATTGTCCGAGGGGGAAACCCGCAAAAAAGCCCCCAACCCAAAGGTTTGTCGAAAATTGTTCGGGGAGGTCCGGGCCCCCAAACTTGAAAAACAATACTAATTCTGAACACTCCCCCGGAAACACCCCGAACCATTTCAGAAAGAAAACACGGGAAACAAAAACCCAACTCGAGTGTTTGTGTCACTGGCTTCCGGTGGCCCACAATGAAAAACATGAGCACTTCCGAAACCACACACGAAAACACCACCGACAAAAAACACCAGAAAACCCGTGCAACTCTGGTGTTCGTTCGAATGGTTTCCGGAGGGGTCCCGGCCCCACAATTGAGAAAAAAAACGACGTTTGAGCCTCCCAAAAAACCTCCCGAAAAACCTTTCGAACAAAAAGCCCCCAGCTCGGAGGCTTCTCAGGGTTTGTTCGAAGGGTTTGGGGCTTCACGATTTAAAACTCAATATTTCTGAACACCTCCCCGACACTCACGAAAATCCTGTCGAAAGCCTTCCCAACTCGGGAGTTTCTCCGGGGTGTCAGGAAACCTCGGGGTCCCACGATTTAACAACAAAAAAATAAAAAAAAAAAAAAAAAAACTATGTTGAAAACACCTCCCACAAACAAAACCAAGACACCGAGAAAACCGAGTGAGTTGGAGGGTTTGTTTTCTGGATTTGTTCGAGGGAGTTGCGGAGCTCAACAGTCAAAAACAGTAGCATAAACGCTCGAAGAAACACAACTCGGGGGATTGTTCGAAGGGTTTTTTTCGGGGGAGTCCGGGGCCCCACCATTCAGAACAATAGTATTTCGGACCCCCCCCCAAAAAAAAAAAGAAACCTTCGAAACAATGCAACGAAAAAAAAATCGGGAGTTGTTCGATGAGGTTTCGGTGAGGTACGGGGCCCCACATACTTAAAACCAAGACTGCTGCCTCTTGTTGAACCCACCAAAAACCATCGAAAAACATCCCGACGAGAGGGGTGGTTGGGCGGTGATGTGAGCGCGGACGCTGTGTCGGTCGAAGAGGCCTCACTCAACGGGATCGAGCCAATGGTGAGCAAACCTGTAAAGCCTGACACCGAGCACGGAGGTATCCACCGGGACAGCGCCTGGGCAGGGAACCTGGAGCAGGCCAGGGTGCCTGGCGAGAAGGGTTAGGTCGGGCATGTCTCCTTACAGGCGGATTTTAGGCGAGATATTAAAAATACTCCAAAGAAAACCCATCAATAGTCAAAAAATACTCAACAAATCGTCCCCTGACTATTGTTTTACTATTGTTGAATATTCCTCCTGTGGAGGGACGGGCCAGACTTAAGAGAAGGGGGGAGAAGCGCGGAAAGCCTGAGCGAGCAATCCTTCGACAGAACACGCAGGGCAACAGTGGGCGAGAGGTGCGAGGCTTCGGGCAGCCTTGGGGGAACGCGCTGACCCCCGTTCAAATCCTGGGGAAGCGGACGGAGGGGAAGGGGGGTCGGCTCCACACGGCTCCCAATCGGCGGTGGACAAACCTCCCTTCAGTAAACCACCCTTTAGTGACAACGGCCTAGGATCGAAACCGACAGACCTGGACCTGCAAAAATGACGGCCGCGACGCCCTCTCGCGAACCGAGAACGGCCAACTCGCTTATCGACGTATCAGGGTAGGAGGTCCATCAACCTCCGACCCAAACTCTGGTCAGCCAGAACGAATTCAAGGGGATTGGCCGACACTCGTCCAGCGCTGACCCGCAACGTGCGCCGAGAGTTTGGGATTGCGCACTGCCTCCGGGAGGCCTCCCTTGACCCAAGGTGGGCGCAGTTTGAGACACTGGCCAAGGCGATCTCAGGGAAGAGGTCCGAGCGACCGTGTACAGGATAGGGTCGAGTCGATTTGCTGTTACTGTGTTAGTGTTTGCTGTTGTTTAAATGTTTACCTTTTCTCCAGCCTCTGGAGGCCTGCGGAGGTCTCTCGCGGGCTCCAGGGACGTCCAGGGATTTTTGGAGACCTCCGAGGGTGAAGGAGGGAGGAGGAGGGAAGGAAGCGATCTTCGATCCTCGATCCTCCTCCCTCCTCCTCCTCCTCCTCCTCCTCCTCCTCCTCCTCCTCCTCCTCCTCCTCCTCCTCCTCCTCGTCCTCGCGCCACTCTTCGCTCTTTCCTCGTCCTCCTGGCAAGCAGCATGGCAGCGCAAGCCAGGATGGCCTCGGGGTACCCGACCATGCCCGTGTTGAAGACAACCTCGCCCGTCGTGGAACCCTGATGCCTTGGGGAAGGCGTGAAGGAGTGGCGGGAGGGGAGTTCGGCTTGCCGCGCGCAACTTAGTAATGTGTGACGACGCCCCAGGCAGCGAAACCAGCCCAGAAAGTAGGGGACAACCTGCCGTACCCGCTTCTTCGAGCCGCTGATTGTCTGGGTTCGTAGTCTAGGGGCCCAAATTGGCCACTGACCTTTTCAGAAGTGCATTTTCAACAAGCGTTCAAGTCAATGAAGCGGCGGCGACGAGCAGGCTGACAGAGGGCCGAAAATAGAGAAACTACAAAACACATCGAAAGGCATGAACTTGCAAGTCATCTGACGACTCAAATTCGTCAAGCCGCCGGATGCCATGACCATCGATACCCACACTCTTCATCTTCGGTCGTACCCCCCTTGCCTGCCACGTGTAGTAGGCGGGACCCCGAGAATAGGAAGAGAAAACAACGAGAACGAGGAATGAAGGCGGAAACGGTAAGGGACGGCGGGCAAGAGAAAGGGAGGAGGATTGAGGACCGAAACTAAGGGAGCAAGAGGAGGATACGAGGAGGCATACATATTGGTATCGATCAGCCACATGGCATTATTGAGCCCACTCGCGATGGCATGGAAAGGAGATGCAGCGCAGGAAGATATACAAAACACACGCGCGCACACAAACACACACACACACATGCGGAAAGGTCTTTCCCTAGTTCGGAATATGCTCACCCCGTTTTGGATCAGTCGTTGCCTCTTCTGGAGAGATCTGACATGGGCGGTGGACCCGACTGGACGCCCGAATAGACTAAGAACACCTCTCGGGCGGGCACCGCTGTTCTTGTACATGGCCGGGCCAACAACGCCGCTCGAGCATCAGGACCCCCCCCCCTGCCATAAAAATCGGGAGCGAGCCCCAAGCTGGTGGGGGAACATGATTGAACAGGAAGCAAAATGGGCACCCTGGGGGGGGGAAGGCGATTCGACACATGTTTTCGCTCCAGGAGCAGGGCAATCAACTGGAGACGCGAAAACTTGGGGGGCCCAGGGGCACACCAAGAAAGAGACACAGCCCCCAGGTTCCCCATGTGTTCCCAGTGCCTCCTGGATGTCCGCCTTCCCTTCCACTAGAGGAAAGAGAACTATGCACATACACCGATTCTGGCCAGGCCCATCCTGAGCCCAGGATCGGTGCATACGCCCTCTTACCTTGGCCAGGAAGGTATATGCACCGATCCTGGGTCTGTGCATGTGCATAGCTCTCTTCGCCCGATTCCACTTCCCCATACTATTCCTGGGGACCGACGATTCCCTGTGTCTGTGCGTTTTTGTTCCTCGTGCAGAATACCCGTGCCCCCGATCCCCCGGACATCCCCCGAGGTGCCTTCGGCACAGGACTTCGAAGCCGAAAAGCCGGCCGCGGCGACGAGGGGCCTCACCCGCAAGGCCCAGGACGCCCCGCGCGAGGCCACGGCAGCGGCACATCTCGGCACCGATCCCTCCTCTGATCGACGGCGACTCCTGCTCCTCCTCCTCCTCCTCCTCCTCCTCCTCCTCCTCCTCCTCCTCCCCCTCCTCCACCTCCTCCTCCGCCTCCTCCTCCTGCTCCTCCTCGTCCTCCCTCCTCCCTCCTCCTCCTCCTCCTCCTCCCCCCTCCTCCTCCTCCTCCTCCTCCTCCTCCTCCTCCTCCTCTCCTCCTCCCCCTCCTCCTCCTCCTCCCCCTCCCCCTCCTCCTCCTCCTCCCCCTCCTCCATCCGCCTCCGACCTGCGTGCAGTCAAACCGTAGGAGAGGCATGCAGGATGAGGATGCAAAGGCCTGGGAATGCCGTGTCGACAGTCTGCGAGCGGGGCACGACCAGCGAGAGCGGCCAAGGATGGGCCGAAGGGAAGGATGCAAGGGTAACCTTGGAATGTCGCTCATTCATACTATGCCGGTTGACTGTACGGCGGCGAAGCAGGGGCAACGGCGCTATGTCGCGCACCTATCCGCACCGAGTCCGTGTCCAATCCATGTCGGCCTCGTCGAATCCGCCTCGAATCCAACTCAAATCCGCGTCGAATCCACGCCAATCCGCGTCATGTCCGCATCGAGCCCACGTCCGGCACAGTATCAGACACGATTTGGGTGGGGGCAACGAGGCCCCCCGAAGATGCAACGTAAGAGGTGGCGGGTTCCGAACCCTACCCCCACCAACCATCGATGCCCCTGAATCGATGGTATGCGAGGGTGGATCTCGCCAAGTGTTCCACGAATTCCAGACCCCTGCCCCCGCCGTCCATCGAGTTGCCCGAACCATGGATCGGCAAGGGCAGTGTGCTGATCTCGCCGCCGACGGGTCGGGCGCGGTGCCCGAAGGAGAAACCCTCGAAGGCGCTGCCGTCGGCCAGCTCGAGCGTGGCCCTCCTCCGCGATGCCAGCCACCCGGCGAGCTGCGAGGGGTCGGTCGGGGGCGCCGCTGCCTCGGACGCGCGCGCCTCGCCGTCGCCGCCACGCGCTCGCCCGCGCGGCGCTCGCGCATGCGCTGCGAGGCTGAGCGGGAAGCGCGCGCATATACAGCAGGAGCCCGACCACAAGAAACCTTCCACAAGACATCGAACCCTGAGACCCCAGGACTCCCTTGTATTTTGGTGTGAGAACGTCACGCTGTCCATAGCAAAACCGCGGAATCCCAAGAAACCGAAGGCACCCTGGAGGCAAGCAGGGTGTCTCTTGGCATGGGCTTCCACTGTATGCACTGAGGTAATCTGGGCCCTATCCCACGGGGCGTCGCGGGAATGCCACAAGACGACGTAGAGCGCATCAGCTTCCGGCCAGTTCCCAGGGCAACAAATGTTGCACACACAATGTATATCCGCCGATCCAGCGTGTGAATTTGAAGGAGCCTCAGCTACAGTCTCGAGGCTGAGGCTGAGCTTCAGCCTCAGGGGGGGGGTGCTGGGGTGGCTCTGCCAGGGAAGGGGGGGAGGAGGGGGGGGGGTGGACGAGTTTTCCGGCGCTTGCCGGGGCTGGTGTTTCAGAAGACTATAGTCTCGAGGATTCGTCGAAAGAGTGGTCGCCGCCGCAGAGGCCTCTGGAGACGGTCCAAGAGAGCCCCGAGACCCCCAAAGACCGCCCGAAGACGCCCAAGATGGCCCCAAGACGGCCCAATGAGGCATCCAAGACGTCCCAAGAGGCCTCCAAGAGGCCTTCCACGAGGTCCCCAAGAGGCAAAAATCGTTGATCTTCATTGTTTTGTCCTACGTTTTTGAGGCTGTCGCTTTGTTCGACTTTCCGACGCTTCACCACGGCCCAAAAGGCCCCGACGACCACTCCAAGATGGCCCAAGAGGCTCCCGAGGGGGCCCCAAGACGGGGCAAGGGCCGCCCAAGACGGCCCACGAAGCACCCGTTCACGCTTTCGTATTGCGAAATGCAAGGCAGACAAAACAGAATCACCCCCCCGCCAAATGCCACCCAGATCGGCGGCACTGGCCGGAGGCCACTGCAAAACATATTTACATCTATGTGTATATAATACTGTATATATATACACACAAGACTGCACTGGCGCTTCGCGCAGTGCACCTTGCTCCGTGAAGTTTTTTTTCACGAATGTTGAGAGTTTAACCGATAACTCTCAGAAGGTCTCGCATGCTTCCCCGATTGCGGGAAAACGCCTGGCGGGGAGATGACGAGGTCTTCAAGACTGTGGTGATAGTTTAACCGATAACTCTCAGAAGGTCTCGCATGCTTCCCCGATTGCGGGAAAACGCCTGGCGGGGAGCTGACCAGGTCTTCAAGACTGCGGTGATAATTTAACCGATAACTCTCAGAAGGTCTCGCATGCTTCCCCGATTGCGGGAAAACGCCTGGCGGGGAGCTGACCAGGTCTTCACGCGGAAGGAGGAGGAGGGCAGGCAGGAAGGAAAACCCCAGACGCTGCAAGACGCGAGGAAGCGACTGATGCTGCTTGGCGGCTTCGCACTGCCATTAAACGATGCTCAAGGTCTCCGGCCTGACTTTGCAGGTTGTGATAACGCAGACGCAGACGCAGACGCGCGAGTCCGCCGGCTGGCGGGCCGGCAGGCTAAGGGGGCGCGGGCGGGCCGGAGCCCGGCCACTTGCATCTGAAAGTAGGACAACCGTAAGGTAAGCTGCACTGAATGCTATCATACGATATTGCATCCAAAACGAAGGTTACAGACGAAAGGTAAGCTGCACTGAATGCCGCGCTGCGGAGACCAGACATTGCAAGACGAGAGGAAGCGACTGATAATGCTTGACGACGTCGCGCTACCATCACATGAACTCTATAAGGGGAAGGTCGCGGCAGAGTCCACCGCCGCAACCACCATATGTATCCTTATTTCTACCATCAAAGTCGCATTGTTGGTTCTCCGCACATGGTGAACCAAAAGGCAATACTTTGAAGCACCCGCTGCTTGTACCACACTGGCCGTCGTGATTGCAGCCTGAGAACGGGTCCTGGTCGCGGTTGCACCACAATGTCGCGTCAAATCCGGCGCACATGCATGCTTCACATTTGTCCCTGAAGTTATCCCCCAAACAGCAATTGGCATTGTAGACAGAGCTGGGGCCACGACACGGTATGGAACAAAGACTGAAGCTCGGTCGCTTTGACTCGTAATCGAAACTGCCGTGGGCGTTCGCGGTAATCAGATCATGCTTTCCTGGTTTCATCAAGTCGAACCGCTGGCCAAGAACGTTCTGAAGCTGGGGGTCGCCAGTGGCAGCCACGGCTGCGCCGGCCCCACCCTGCCGGGCAGTCTGCAGCAGGGCGTGCGCCTCCTCCTCCTCCTCCTCGCCCTCGGCGCAGGCGGCCCCCGCGCCGCCGCTGCCGCCCGCAAGGGCCGGCGCGGCGAGGAGCACGAGGAACAGGGCCGGCGCCCACATCTCGAGCGCAGCTCTGCGAGGCGGGGGCGCGGGAACGGCTCGATTTGAACATGAACCACCTTGCTCCGTGAAGTCTGGCATCCAAGCGAAAGGGTTGGAAGGTAGAACAGATAATCTAGCGAGCCGCTGGATCTCCCCAAGGAGGGGGGGGTAGGACCCCCCCCCTTCCCCGATCCGTCGTCAGGGACCCCCCCCCCTCCCCCCGTTCCCCAATCCGTCGTCGGGGACCCCCCCCTCCCCCCCTTTTCCCGATCCGTCGTCGGGGACCCCCCCCCCTTTCAAAAGGGGGGGGGGGATTTCGACCCCCCCCTCCCCCTCTTTGGCCGTACCCCCCCCCTCCCCCCCTTTCGCCACGCCGCCACCTGACTCCGGAACCCTACCCCCGCCACCCCTACCCTTAGTCGTCACCCTAACCCAAACCCCTAACCCTAACCCCAACCACTAACCCCAGCCCCAAGGGGCACTCACTACTCATTACTCACCACCCACTACTGACTACTTGCTATTCGCTACTCACTTCTCACTACCCCCTACTCACTACTCACGACTCACTACTCACTATCCACTACTTACTACCCACCACCCACTACTCGCTACTCACTACTCCCTGCTCACCGCTCCCTCCTCCCTACTCACTACTCATTACTCACTTCTCACTACCCACTACTCAATACTCACTATTCACTAAGCACTACTCACTACTCCCTACTCACTACACACTAATCACTCCCCCCATTACCCACTACCAACTAATCCACTACCCACTACTCACTACTCATTGCCCACAAATCACTACTCACTACCCATTGCTCGCTACTCGCTACTCCGTACTCCCTACACAATACTGACTACACAGTACTCACTACTCGCTACTCCCATACTCGCTACTCAATACTCACTACTCACTCCCCGCTACTCACTACTCACTACTCACTAGTCACTACATAGTCTCGAGTCACTAGTCACAACGCACTAGTCATTAGTCACTAGTCACTACTCAACACCCACTACCCACCACTCACTAATCGCTACTCACTACCCACTATTCGCTACCCACTTCTTACTACTCACTGCTCACGACTCCCTATTCCCTACCCACTACTCACTTCTCACTACTCGCTACTCCCTATTCGTTACTCACTAATCACTACCCACTACCAACTACCGACTACTCTCTACTCACTACTCACTACTAGCTACCCCCTACTCGCTCCTCACTACTCACTACTCGCTACTCCCTACTCGCTACTCACTCCTAACTACCCACTGCCACTACCCACTACTCTCTATTCATCACTACTCACTACTCACTGCTCACAACGCACGACGTACTACTCAGTACTCACTACTTACTACTCACTACTCACTACTCGCTACTCACTACTCACTACTCACTACTCAATACTCACTACTCACTACTCACTACTCACTACGCACTACGCACTACCCACTATTCACTACTCACTAATCACCACTCGCCACCCACTACTCACTACCCACTACTCACTACCCAATACTCATTACTCCCTAGTCCCCACTCAGTACTCACTATTCACTACTCACTACTCGCCACTCACTACTCCCTTATCAGTGCACACTACTCACTACTCACTACTCCACACTCCCTACTCCCTACTCCCTACTCGCCACTCACTACCCAGTACTCACTACCCAATACTCACTACTCACTACGCACTAACTCACTACTCACTACTCACCGCTCCCTACTCCCAACTCCTTACTCCCTACGCACCTTCTCCAGTGCAGAAAGAAAAAGCGAGAGAGGCCCCCCCTCCCGGGCTCCCTTTCTGGCGCAAAGGGCGGGAGGGGGGGGGGTCTGACCCCCCCCCCCCTTTCCAGCGCCAAGGGGGGGAGGGGGGGGAGGGGTCGGGACCCCCCCCCCCTTAAGAGGGGGAAGGGGGGGAAGGGGGGGGTTCTGGAACCCCCCCTCCCCTTTAGTGTATTCAGGGAGATCCACTGGCGCACTTTCTCCTTGGTGCCGTTCCCGACATGGCCGGTATAATGATGATTCTCCTTTCCTTCCCTCAGGTTTCCTTCTCCTCATCGTCGGTATAGCCCTATTATGCGAATTATTTATCCTCCTCCTCAGCTCTTTTTGCGGAGGCTCCCCTCGGAGAGAATCTTGGGGGCCTGACGAACGGTTTTAAACGGCTCATTGGGGCCTTCTGGAAGCCTCTTTGGCGCCTTCTGGGGGCCTCTGAGAGGAATCCTCGAGACCATCTCGCTTCCAACCGCGGTCTCCCTGAACGACCAGGTCACGATTTGAAAACCTTCGAAAATCTTGGGGCGATCTTCAGCCGTCATGGGGCTCTCTTCGGACCATCTTGGAACTCTTGGGGCTCTCTTGGACTGCCTGAAAGCCCCTGCGGATAATATTGGGGCGATTTTCGGGCCTCCTGGGCCGTGTCGAACGCCTGGTAGACCGAAGAACAGAGCATTCCCAAAATCACAGAGAAAGTATGGGGCATCATGTTTTCTACGTTTCGAAAGTCTCTTGGGGGGTCTTCTGCTTTGGATCGTTTTCGGGCGTCTGGTGGGTGCCTGGGGCCTCTTGGGTCCCTCGGGGGGCCGTTCGGCCGCCCTCCTGAACGATTCGGGCCCGTTGTCTAGGCCCAGCAAGGGATTCCAGGAGCTCCCAAGCCCTGGGGGCCTCCTGCAAGGGCGTCTAAGGGGCCACACGGATACAGGAGGTCCTGTTTTGGGGGGGGGATTTCCCGTCCCTCGTAAAGATAAAGAAAACAGCATACACACTTTGCTTGGGCCTCCATTGGCCACCACGTGATGGACAACCACAACCAAGTGTAAGGGACATGCGACAGGCCACGACACAAAGGCCCGCCAGCGGACCTTCCGCACACCCTCGAGGCTCGAGGTTGTCGGGCGCTTTCGGTGGTTCTCGGCGGGTTCCCAGCGGGTTCCCAGCCTCGGCGAAATCCCCAGCGTCTGCGCTTCGCCAAGAGCGGTGCAGGGGTGCCCGGATCGCCCCGAAGGGCCGCTGGAGGCCCGAGTCAGGGCATGAAAACCACCGGCGACGGGGAGGGACGGGGAGGGTGAGGGGGGTCGATTAAGGGGGGGGGACTGGCGAACATGTTCCCCCGATTTCTCGGCCTGCGGGGCCGCCAACACCAGCTCAGGACGAAAAGCCAGACGTGGGCAAAAGGATGAGGCGTGTGCGATGTCTCCCTTTTTCGACTCTCCCGCCTCTTCTCCCCCCCAAAAAAAGTCGGGACTCCCTGGGGCACCGTATTGGAAAACAGCAGACACCGAAGGTCGGGGGCTGTGCCCCTTGAGGGGGTCGAGAATTCTCCCTCCTGGGCTGGTCCCAACTTGCCGTCACCCTCGAGGGGGACTTGAGCAGGGACCAACCGTCCCGGCATGCCTATTGACCTTGCAGAAGATGCCGTGCCCTTAGAACTCAAAAATGCTCTAAAAGCGAAAACAATGTTCTTAGAACATAAGCCCGACGTACTAAAACAAGACAGTCCCAGTCAAAGATGCTCTGGAAACATTTCGTAGGAGCCACAAAAGGTTATTATAACATCGCTTGGTGGGCCTGTAGGTACTCCAAGACGCTTCGCCACTGCTTGAGGGAGGGGGGGGTTCCAGTGGGGGAGTGCACTGCGGCCACGAGGGTAACGGAGGGCCAATGCGGGGCGCGCGGTCCGAGCTGCTGATTACGCTTCTCCTGAGATCCGACGTCACGAGAAAGTTGCAACATCGTCCGAAAAAATGCCCGCCCGACCATCCTGGACCCCATCATCCTGCGACAGGTTAATATGTGATAGTTCTGGGGCCCAGAACAAGGCAAGATCTCAGGGTCTCGGCCATGCAGCCTCCCCTAGTCGCGGCCCAAACGGGGGTCGGGCGGGGGCACTGCGGCCTCGAGGGATCACGGGGGTGGCGATTCTGGACTCGAGGTTCGAGCATGTGTCTCCGCTTCCTGCCCCTCCTTGGACCCCAGAGGCCTCTGGAGGCCTTCCGACGACGGAGGCACGGAAACCACTGGATGCCTCTGGGGAGCTCTGGAGTCCTGAGTAGATAATGGGGAGGTCTCGAGCGACACCGCGATTGCAGAGTCGAGAAAACGATTCGTTAATCAATTGTTCGGAAGTCCAAGGCGATAGCGCGATTCCTGGACACATCGCAAGGACGTCTCAAGCGAAAGCCCATGAAATCGAACGTCAGCGTCAACGACAACAACGATAAACCGCACCGCGGACCCCTCCCCCATAGTCACACACAAGGGACTGTAAGACAGTTGGGCCCCCTCAGACTGACATTACAACCAACGATAGCTCAAACGAGGTATAACGAATGCGTAACCGCTGCAGTGATACGCAGCATGATGATATGTGATGAACTGCATCAGCACGCCATGTGGGCGACGAAAGAGGAGAGGCCTGACGCACGATGGCGCAGAACATCACGCGGTCGCTTGCGCAGGCCGATACCGCGTCACCCGGGGTGGAGAACAGGGACGATTACAAGCGGCCCGAAACGCGAACGTGCGCACAATCGACCCATCTGCGTAGTTTTCGCGGGCACACGCGTGCTGGAACGCAAAAAACCTTGCCAGCGGCACGCCGGGGCACGGCAGAAGCCATGTTGCCTGTGGGGCGCCTCCCACCCTGGCCCCGGGTCTGCCTAACGCAATGCTGTGCTGGCGTTTTGCTGCACGGGGGCTCCTCCCGTGCCCGCCTGGCCTCGGGGCCCTCCTGGTCTCGACGCTGTCTTGCGGCCTTCCTGGGGCTCGGCTGGGCATTCGGATAACGATGCCTGGAACCTTTCGGGCCTTCCTGCCGAAAAGTTGCACAGCTCGGCAGTATCCACCGTGCCCAGCGCAGCCCCGAGAAATCCCGACTCGGCCCACAAGAGGCCCACTGGAGGTTCAAGGGGGGCCCCAGGAGGGCCACAAAGAGACCCCAAAGAGGCCCCAAGGAAAGCACCAGGACACCCACGGGCGTAGAGCGATACCCGTGCAGCGTTACGGCCATGCCACGCAGCAGAGGCGCAGCGCTGACTCCCAGAAGGCCTCGAGATGGATCCAGCGAACCTCTTTGGGAGAACTCGTTTGAACCATCGCGCCCCAGATGGCCCAAGAAAAACACGCGGGAAGACCATGCGGGACGCCATACGGGAGAACGGACGGGAGATCATACGGGAGCATATGGGAGAACATGCGGGAGAGCATGCGGTAGAACATTCAGAGGAGCAGACGGGCGAGCCATGCGGGAGACAACATGGGAGAGCACACGGGAGCGCAGACGGGAAGACGATCCAGTAGAGCAGATGGGAGCGCATACGGGACAACGTACGGGAAGCCTAGAAGACGCCATACGGCAGGCCATACCAAAGACCATCCACGAGACCGTACGTGAGACCATGCCAGAAAGCATACGCGCGAAACCATGCGGGGGACCATACGGGAGAGCCCAGAGCATGCGGGAGAACACGCGGGAGACCATGGGGGAGAGCATGCGGGAGAGCATACGCACGGGAGGTCAGACATGAGATCATACGGGATACCAAACGAAAGACCACGCGAGGGACCGGGCGAGAGACGATGCGGGAACACAGACGGAAGACCATACCCCAAACCACAGGGGGAAACATACGGGCAGGCACACGGGAGACCATAGGGGAAACGATACGGGAGAACATGCGGGACACCACCGGGGAGGCCACACGGGAGTGCACGAGCCACCGCTCCCCGATCCCGAGAGGGCCAGATCGCCCCTCGAACCTCGACCCTCGGACCTCGACCCTCGATGTCGTCGTCCCCTGCGGCGGCGTCGACGTTGCCGTCGCCGCCGCCCCGGGCGTTCGAGGGCTCGGCCGCGACGTTGTCCACCCCGGGCATCGCGGGCGCGGCGCTCAGCCGAGGAGAGGAGCCGTGCACCGGCCGCGCCGAGGTGCGGAGGCGGGGAGCTCCCCTGGGCTGCTGTCGGCCGTCGGACTCAACCCGTGGCGTTGCCGATGCCGATTCGGAGCCAGGGGAGGGTAGGGGGGGGGCTTGGCTTTCAGGATGTTGCGTGTATTGCCTGCGCAGAACAACTCACACCACATGGCTTGCGCTGAACAACTTGCACAGCGCAGCTCTTATCCCGCGTGCGCCACCCCACAACTCGCAACACGCAATGTCAACCACGTCAGAGCAGGGACCGACCGTCCCGGCATTCCTACAGTCCTACCACGAAATGTTCTTAGAACCCAGAAAGTGTTCTAAGAACAAAAAACCCAGTTCTTAGAACATTCGCCCGAGATGATAAAACAAAACACTCCCAACCAGATATGGTCTAAGAACATGCTGTGGAAACAACAGAAGGTTCTTAGAACATTGTTTGGTAGGCCTATAGGCGGGCCAGGACGCTTCTCCACTGCTTGACATCAGCACCTCATGGTTTACACCACGCATGTTGCACCACATAGCCCCCACGATGTCACAACATGACCTGCATCACGTAAGGCCCATTGTTTGTACTGCCCCATCCTGGCTTGCGCCACCTGGCTTGCACAACGCAACTTGCACCACATAGCCGACACGGCATCGACTGCACCACAACGCTGGCACAGAAGCACGAGAACCCTCTTGCCAGCAACCGAGACAATCGCGATGCCCAAGCCCCAGGCCGCCCCTACCTCGGCGCGGCCGGGAGGGGACAGCCGCCGCGCCGGCGGAGGAGGGGGGACAATTGCTGCAGTGAAGGCGCTCGAGCCGATGCGTGCACGGCGGCGCTGGTCGAGATAGGGCGGGCATGGAAGGAAAGGGAACGGTGACCATGACCAATCATTTCTGACCGCTCATACGTCGGTGTCAATCTTGGTCACAGTCCAGCTTGGTCACCGCCAGTTTGCGGATAGACCTCCTGACTCGGCGACGACCTTCATGGACGATGACAACGATCGGCTTCCACAAAATCCCGCGACATCTTGGTCATGGACATATGGTGTTTCTTCCGGGGGCGGCCAAGAGGAGAGAGTCCTATAGGGGGGACGCAAATTATGACCAGCGGCACGTGCGCGGCCCCGGGGGGGGTAGGGGCGTAATGAAATAAGAAGAGGCGCCATGAAATCTGCAACATATCATGACCCACGCCATGATATCCCCCCCCCCTAGTCATCACCCCCCTCTTGGCCGCCCGCGACTCTTCCCTCGAGGGGACTCCCTCCCCGTGACCCCCCCTCGCGTCGTGAGAGGGTCACGGCGGAAGGTCTTTCTGGTTGTCTTCGCATGCCCCATGCTGGACGCCGGGGGGCCCGTCCAGGAGCGGCTCGGGCCGAAGAGAGTGGCCCCCGGGGGGAGGGTCCATACCCCTCGGGATAGCGGTCAGGGCGCCTGGGTTTTCTTGGCTCGTTCGAGGATGTGTTCTACCCTTCTCCTCCACATCCTCCTCTGGCGCTTCTGGCCTTCTCCTGACGCTGCTGACCATCCTTCGCCATTCAAGCTTTTGGCCCTCCTCCTCCTCATCAAGATTAACATCAACAACAATAACAACATCAACGACATCAGCATCAACGACATCAGCATAAACATCAACATCACTATCACCAACATCATCAACATCACAACCACGATCATCACCACCATCATCATCATCATCATCATCATCATCATCATCATCATCATCATCATCATCATCATCATCATCAGCATCAGCATCAGCATCAGCATCAGCATCAGCATCAGCATCATCATGATCATGATCATCATCATCATCATCTTCATCATCATCAGCATCATAATCATCATCATCATCATCAGCATCATCATCATCGGGGGAGGACGAGGAAAAGCAGGTATGAACAGGAGAGGAGGAGAGCGAGGAGAAGGCGGAGGAGGGAAGAACTGTCCCCCTCCCCAACCCTCCACCCAACGTCGCGAGTGCTTCGCAATGTGGACCCTCCCAACGCTCAAAGCCGTATGGCAGTGTATCCCGAACTTTGACGGCCCCGAGCCCCAGCAAGGGCCGCCGAAGCAAACATCGGCCAAAACACTCGGAAGGTAGGAGGCTGGTGCATAGGAAAAAAAGAACCCTCAAACATTAACGTTTGGAGGTCGGCGCGGATTTCTCGGATCCGCGCCGGACACCCCTCCCTGGCGCGCAGAACGCGCCAGGGGCGGCGCCAGAGGCGCCGCCGGCGGGCCCAGCGCGGATCCAAAAAATCCACGCGGAGCGCCGAAAGTCTATGTTTACAGCGTTTTGTTTTTCTTCGATGGTGGTGGTGGGCCTCCCTCCCCCCCTCCTAGAGACCCGGCCCTTCTCCCAGCGGGGCCTATGGCACTGACGACTCCGCTGTCAGCCGACCGCAATGAATGGTGCGGCTGACCAGCTCGACCAATCCCACGTCGGGGGGGGGGCAGAAAGGTGGAACAGGGACAAAGGTGAGCTTGGGAGGAACATCGCCCCGAACGGACCCTAGAAGAAGAAAACGCGTGCAACGGGAGCATCCAGCTGAGCCCGCTCCCCAGCCCCACCTTAGGAGAACCCTCTATTGAGCAGGGACCGACCGTCCCGGCATTCCTGTTGGCCTACCACGAAATGTTCTTGGTACTCAAGCATTTTCTAAGGACAAAAACAAAGTTCTTAGAACAGAAGCCCGATGTGTTAAAACGAAACAGATTCAGCCAGAAATGTTCTAAGAACATTTCGCGCAGACCACAACAGGTTCTTAGAACATTGTTTGGTAGGCCCATAGGCGAGCCAGGACGCTTCTCGCTCCCCCCTTCCGTTATCCACTCTCATCCCTTCTCGCTCTCTTCCTATTCCCCGATCTTCTCTAAAATACTCATCCTGTTCCTCCTCAGCATGCTCTTGCCTGCGAATCTGACTCGCATCAGCATTATCATCTCGATCGTAAGCATGAGATGTACCAGTTTCCTTGAAATGTTATAAGCCCTCTTGGCGTAGATGGTTTAACGAACTCGTGTCTCCTCTCTGGCAAAATCCTTTCCTGCCCTGCTCGGGGAGGGGTTTAACCTCTCCCCCTACCCCTCCACTGGGTCTGGGAGGGGTTGGGGCTCGAGGCGTTAAAGAGCGTCCAAGATGGCCCGATATGGCTCCAAGAGAGCTTCTGAGAGCGCAAGATGGCCTTCAAGATGTCCAGTGATACTCGAAGATGGGTCAAGATAGCCTCCGGTATACCTCCAAGAGGCCTCAAAACGGCCCGACGACGGTTCCATGTGCTCTTCGAGTCCTCACAGGACCTCCCCAAGGGACTACATAGAAAACCTAGAAATCCATGTGTTGTGCGTTCTCGCCTTTGGGCCAAGAGGCCTCCGAGGCCTCAAGATGGCTGCAGGATGGCCCAAGAGCCCTAAGAGGGGCCCAAGAGGGCGACGCACCAAAAAGCGCCCCAAGATCTCGCCGAAAGGGTCCCAAAGTGTCATTTTTGAGCCTCCGTGGAGGGGAGGACTGGATTGAGGACCCCCCTCCAGTTGAGCCACTAGGGCCAATAGGGTCTCAAGAGGCCTCCCAGACCCCCCAAAAGCGCTCCCGAAAGCCCCAATAGAGAGCCCTAACAGTACCCCAGGCGGGCTTCGAAATGGCATATCCCCGAAAAGTGACTCCTCATTCTCCTTATCATCGTTCCTCCTTCGATCCTCCCATCCTGCCTCCCCCTCCTCCTCTTCCTGAGCGTTTTCGTGCCGCATTCCTCCTCCTCCTCCTCCTTCTCCTCCCGCTCCTCATCATCATCATCATCCTCCTTATCCGCTTTCCCTCTGCAGCCCTCCTCCTCTTCCCCTCCTCATGCCTCCACGAGGGTACCAGGCCGAGTTCAGACGGCTTATAACAAATCGTGGGAGCAATGACAGCTCTCCTGGCAACCGTTCTTACAGATCCTGGATACAACAAAGTCAGAGTGCCCAATACTCCTTCTCACGCCAGGGGAATGCAAGATAACACCATGACACAATCCTAGAATGACAAGCATCGAGGCTGTTTGGGAACAGTTACGCAATAATGCAGCAATTGATCCAGAAACGTCTGCGGACCACTGCACGTTTCCAAGATAACCGATCCACAACGTGCTTGTACACTGCCCTGCTTAGAACAACTTCCCTGGCAACGTTGCTTCTAGATGGGCGGGTGGGATTACGCGATGCGTGATACTTTAGCACCATCAATGTTAGTATCGTGCTGGGGATGCTATGCATGACAGTTCGATGATGCTGATCATCATCCCAGAAACTACTACTGCTACAACAATTAGTGGTAATACGAATGCTGATGCAAATGATGCAGAACACGCGGACTTGCGCTGACGAGCGACCGTCTACAGGATCGGTCAGCACTGAGGGTGTTGTCAACCAAAAAACCCACCGATCTCTCGGCCATGATTCGATTCATTGACAGTTGGTCGTTCCTCCGCATCTTCCTCATACATCTCCTCCTCCTCCTCCACCACCTCCTCCCCCACCTCACCCCGCCCTTCCCTTTCATCTCTCCACCTGCCCGCCCCTTCATGATCCTCCACATCGTCCTTCTCACTCCACCTCATCGTTCCCCTCCGCTGTCATCCGCCCATCTCCTGCTCCGCTTCCCCCCTCCTGGCACCTCCTCCCTCCTGCTCGCTCCTCCTCACCTCATTCCCTCACGCGCGCCACTCGTGCCGCCTGGTGATCCATCATCATCTTCAATCCTCCTCTCCAATCCTACTCTCCACCCCCCTCTCCCTCCTCCT
Organism: Prorocentrum cordatum; assembly: GCA_963575745.1. Lineage (NCBI taxonomy): Eukaryota > Dinophyceae > Prorocentrales > Prorocentraceae > Prorocentrum > Prorocentrum cordatum. The sequence goes on along the minus strand of CAUYUJ010016320.1, from coordinate 73,205 downwards.
CCCCCTCCCCCACCTCATTAAGTATTCCTCCAGCCTCCCTCACCTCCTCCAACCCTTTTCTGGATCAAAAACAGCTCCTCCCTGTCACATCCACAAAAGAGTCGGTGGGCGGGCCAGTCGTTTTGCCTGAGACTTCTTCACCACTGATGATACTGAAGCTGAAAATGTTCATCATCAGTTTCACTGATTGAGGGCGGGCCGGTTTAAAAATTGTGCTCTCGCCCACCGCCGCGCACATTCGTTTCAACGAGTCGCAACTGCTCACTGAAGAAGCGGGGGCTATTTTTGAAATGTCGCTCGAGCCAGCAGTGCCGCACACAGTCCTCTTCAAACTTTGCCGCGGTTTCAAGGATTGAAGCATGTCTTGTTTCGCAGTGTGGCTCTCGCCTTAGCGGCACGCAAATTCGTCATAGGAGTTCAGAATGTGTCAAAGATTGGTACCGATGAAGTCCCAGGAGTGGTGTTCTCGCGCGTTCACCCGAGTGCCAGGATGCAACAATAACTCTGTTTTGCGGTGTTGAAGTCCTGGGAACGGCGTTCTGGCACGATTTAGGATTCAGGACGAAACAATCAAGATGGTTCGCGGCGTCGAAGTCTCAGTGATGGCGTTTTGGCAAGATTGGGGGTTCACAGACGGATGCCTTCCAACGGGGCACTTCCCGCTTGGAAGGAGGGTTCATTGCAACATCGTTTTTGCG
>CAUYUJ010016320.1:37500-70000 GCA_963575745.1 Prorocentrum cordatum | reverse complement strand
GATTCCGGGGATCTACGGGGTGGACACGCGTGCGCTGACCAAGCTCATCCGCATGCACGGCGCGCTGCTGGGCAAGGCCTCGGGGAGGTAGACTATGCCGATGCCTCTGCCCGCCCCTCGATCTCGACCTCTTGTGGGCCTCCTGTGGGCCCCTCCTCGGCGGCGGGCGAGGGGGGAGCGTGAGAAGGAGGAGGCCTTCCCAGAAGGCGGCGGGGCTCCTCAGAAGCCCGCCGGCCTTCTGAGAAGTGCTCTGTGCCTCCTGGCCATGAGATGTCAGGAGCCTACCTGCGCGATGAGGAGGCAGCGGGGAGGATGGAGGAGGGGCTTTTTCCAAGCTGGGCGGCTCAATACCGTGGCTGGACGATCGGACCACTGAGGCTGCCCAGCAACACGGAGCTCTACCATCTCGCGAAGCGAGGGGTTCGAGCCCCCCGCCCCGACCGACTCCCCGCTCGCTGGTTCGACACGAACGAAATAGGCACGGAAAGAATGGGTACAATGCCCAACAGCAGTTCCTGTTCATTTTGAACAAGACTCGCTGTCCGCGCCGCCGCGGCCTGTGTCCATTTGAGACAGAAGGCCGCCTACCCAACAGCGGCCGCTGTTGGTTTGAGACAGCTTTTGTTGTTGGGCGTTGTACCCATTCTTTCCGTACCCATTTCGGGCGTCCAAACTGGTGCAGGGTGGAACCCAATCCCAGAAGAGCGTTGGGCCGAACCTGAGCTGCTCGCAGGTTTCGGACTGGACGCTGATTTGCTTGCACGTTTGATGGCCCCGGAGCGTCTCGGGGGCCAGAAGCCGGATGGAGCCGACTTCGACTCAGACGCCGAATGGTAATCTGTTACGTTTTTGGATTAAGTGGCATAGACGCCTTCTCCGCATGGTAATGGTACTGATACTGCTACTGAGGGCCGGGGGACTCCGGGGCCTTCTGAGGAGGCCTTCTCCCTCTCACTTCCACCCTTCGCTCGCCGCCCCTCCCCGCCTCGGCTGGGGTCGCCTCGTTGTCGCCTCTTTGGGCCTCCTGGGAGGCCCTCGTCACCACCGCTGGCTTCGCCCCGGAGGAGGAGGAGGAGGAGGAGGAGGAGGACGAGGAGGAGGAGGAGGAGGGAATAGCGGCATCGGTACCTGTTGGTTTCCCCGTGGGCGCCGCCAGTGGCCCCAGGGGCGGCCACGGTCGAACGATCTGCCGCATGCTGGAAGCCGCGGCCGAGCTTTGATGGGCCTGCTTTCCACCACCACCTCCGTAATTTGAAGGGGGGAAGGAGGAGGAGGAGGAAGAGGAGGAGGAGGAGGAGGAGGAGGAGGAGGAGGTGGAGGAGGAGGAGGAGGAGGAGGAGGAGGAGGTGGAGGAGGAAGAGGAGGAGGAGGAGGAGGAGGGTGAGAGCTGTCCACGAGGGGTTGGGATCCATCGCGCACGTCGCCCTGTCAGGAACCCGCCTGGCCTTTCCAGGCCGGCCCAGGATGAGGCTGCATCGCTCTCAGAGCGCTCTGGAACGGCCGCGGCGCCCGAGGCGTCCTCCAGACCCGCGGTCTCGCAGGGACTCCGGCTTTGTCCTCATCCTGCTTTCGTCTCGCGTCTCTCTACCCGAGATCCGACGTTGCGAAAAAGTTTGGCGTCGCGAGCAATCAGAACCAGAACCCCATAACTTCCCCATCTCCTGCGGCATCTGTGCAATGTCGAGCCAGATCGATCCGTGAGGGCCCAGTGAGAAAAATGGCAACGCCCGGATCTCGAGGGTTGGGCGTCGCAAAACGATCCGTGGATCTCTCCTTGGACGCGTTCTGCCCAGAGTTTTCGATGCGGATCCAGCCGTGGCCACGAGAAACCTCTTGGAGGCCTGAAAACTAGAAGCGCAACTACAAAGTCAACAAAACACGGAAAAATCAGTATCCTCGAGCTTCGATCCTCGAACTCCGATCTTCGAACGTCGATCCTGAAACTTCGACCTTCGAATTTGGATCCTCGAACTTTGATCTCAGGGTCTCTCTCTGCTCCCTCCTCCGAGGTCGTCGTGGAGGGCGACGCGGCGGCGGCCTCCATCGAGTTCGAGGACCCCAGCGAGCAGGGAGCCTAGAAGCATGTGGATGTTGCGTTGCGTTGCATCTTCGGGTGACCTTGTCTGTCCTGCACTTAGCGGCGGACTTTTCTTGCACCCGACGCTGGCCCGACATGGATTCGACACGGATTCAACGCGGACTCGGTGTCGATTCCACGCGGATCCGACTTGCCCAACATGGGTCTGGCGCGGATTCGACACGGATAGCTGGCGCCGCGGGACAAAGAAGGTCGCCTCGAAGATGTCCCCAGACCCCAGACGTCGTGTTTTTACAGCGTCGACCCCCAGAGGTCTGGACCCTGTCCCCGTGACCGATTGTTCATCCTGAGTTGTTTCTCACCGTCCCGAGGCCCAGTAAGGGCCCCCAGAGGCCGAACATGGCGAAAAACCTCCCGTCGCGATTCTTTCTCTCACAACGCGAGCGGGTCTGGGTCACCAAGCTGCGACGACAGCAGAGCGACAGAACCGAGCAAGCCACCGCAAGCTGGAGGACCCCAACGCGACGAACCTGGCGGCGTCCGTCTCGCGCTCCCAGACGCAGGTCTTCGTGCCCCCGCCGCTGCCGCCCGCGGCCGGGAGCGAGGCGCCGCCCCCGCAGGACCGGCACGATCGAGATGCGGTCGGCGCGAGGCAGCAGGCCGAAGTCGGTTCGGGGAGGGTGCCCTTACGTCGGGCGTGTCCCCCTACAGGAAGAGGATTCGAAAATTCAAAACATAGTCTGGGAACGATTTGTGGAGCATTTGTGTTGCTACGCTTGACCATTAGAAAAATAATTGTCGCCCAGAATCCGCCTCCCTCCTCGCCCTTGTGCCTCTCGGGGCCTCCCCCTTTCGTTGCTGTTTGCTGGTGGATCGACACGCGCCGGCACTGACGGCGGGGCGACGTCGGGATCTTTCTTCGCGTTTCGGGACGAGCGCTCCGAGGGCGCCCTCTTGCGGCAAAGGCTCCGCAGCCCAGTGGTGCGGTTCGGGGAGGGTGCCCTCATGTCATTTGCGTCTGTTGGGAGCTCTTGTGCGCCCTTGAGGATGGCATTCTCGAGTGATCGGTACGACCGAGGTGTGCACGGAAGGGAGGGGGAGTGGGGGCGGGGCTCAGGGGGGGACAGGCTTGAGGGGGACAGGCTCAGGTTCAAGGTTTTCTTGTATTTTCATTGGTTCTCGGCGGGTTTCGTGCCCCGGTGTGCTCTGGGGGGACCAGATCGTCCCGAACGGCCGCCGGAGAGCCCAGTCATGACCCGAAAACCGCCAGGGGACAGGTCGGACGGGGCTAGGACGAGGGTAAATCCGCTCCAGAGCGTTCCGGAACGCTCTCGGGGCGAGCAGGCCGCGGCGCCCGAGACATCCTCCAGAGCCGCCAGATCTCGGAGATTCCTGATGCATCTTCGCCCGATGTTATCCTCGTCGTGAGTTCGTCCTAGGTAATGGGGGCGGCCCAAAAAAGGGTGATGACAAGGGTGTGTGTGTGTGTGTGTGTGTGTTGCCGGATCTCAGAGGATCTCATCATGACGGAGGCCGTGGTGCCTCCCCGGGTCCCATGGCCCCTCTTCTTAAATCAATGCGTTCCCTGCCCCCCCACCTGGTCCGCGCACATGCCTCGGGCCATGGTATGCGAGCCCCCCTCTTGGACGCCCCCGAGGGCACGCAATTAAGCAGCGGCGAAGAGTCCTGACTCGCCTGTAGGTCCACCAGAGAATGTTCTAAGAACTTGTCGTGCGGTTTCCAGGGATGGTTCTGAGAGCATGTCTGGCTGAGGCAGTCGTGCTACGCTCGGTCGGCTTCATGTTGTAAGAATGTTGTTCCTCCCCAAGCAGTGCTTGCACTCAGGGGTTCTGGCTCCTCTTCTACGGAACAGCGCCTGGCTGGCAGTCTGGCGGATCCTTGCTCGCTGTCGCCGCCCCGTCGCTGCCTCGTCGCCGCCCGGTGTCTGGGCCTGCCTGGCGGTCTGGACCCTCTCCGTGCTCGCCGTCGCCGCCCCGTCGCGCCCTCGCGCAGATTGCACGGCATAGATTCTCCTTTGCCCCAAAAAGCATTAGGATCAAACTCCCTCCCCCTCCGAACTAGCGCCTCACCTTTTGCTTCCGCTTCGTATTGTTTGTCGTATATGATTATGCGCACTCGTCCATCCGAAGTCTGAATTTCATACGATCCCAGGCAGTCGCTTATCGACCCTCCGCCTCATCCTTTGCAGCGAATGCTATGCGCGCACACTCGTGGATCAAAAACCAACAGTTTCGATGATCCCTTGCCCCCCCCAAAAGAAAAACGGGACGAAGTGTGCACGGGCGCGTCCGAGCACATGCCGAAATCCTTCAAACACCCCTGGTGCCGTAAATATTTCAAAATCGAGTGTTCCGAGAACGCATTTCTTTATAACAAGCACATGGTTTCGCGACAAATAGGCCTGTTCTGGCGCTCTGGCGAATTCTTAGCAAGGTCATCAGTTTGTTTAACATGTCCACCACATGCTGCCAACTGTGCCTCTCGCGCGCGCATGTCGAAGTCATTCGAGCGCCCTTGCACGCGTGCTGTCGCAAGAATCCCGTGCGTCGAGCACGCATGCCGAGACCCTTCAAACATCAAAGTTCCCGGAAGGATTTGAACATCGGGTGTCCCGAAACATGATGGCTTCGCAACAAGGATCTTCGAAGAAGCCTGCGCTCGTGCGAGTACTTCAGAAAGCCATGGGTGTCCCAACATTCCCATCACACGCGACCAATCGGGCCTTTCTCGCGCGCAGGTCGAAATCATTCGAACGCCCTTGCGCGCGTGCTGTTGCGGGGGCAAGGTCCCTGTCAAATAATACCATGCGGGCCACTCGCGCGTCGGCCGCCCGCGCATGTCGAAATCTTGTCACAGCCTTCACCACCGACGCGAGGATACCATCATCGCCAACGGCGTGATCAGCATCGGCGCCATCATTGCCCTTGCTGTCGTCATTGTCATCATGACGCCACCAGCATCGCTACAATCACCCTTGTGTCTGGAGTTATCGACTCGCACTGAAGTGCCCGCGCGCCAGCCCGGCCTATGAGACGTGCTGGAAAGTCCCCAGCGGTCAGCGCCACCGCGTCCGCGTCGGTCGCGTCAGATTTGCTGGTCTTTCCGCGCGCGAGGCTGCGCGCTAGCGCGGCCGCGATGATGCGCCAGCCAGCGCCGAGCAGTCATCGCAATCGCAGCCGCATGGGTTGTGCAAACCAAGCTGCGGGCGGGTGGGTGGGATGTTTGCGCGAGCAATGGAATTCAGCATTTCAAATCCGGCAGGGTGAATTGCACCACGCAGATCTCCTCTAGGATCTACCAGCTCCCCCCCGGACTGATCGGGACCCCCTGGCAGTCATACCATCCCAGCCGATCAAGTATCGACCTCTTCCCCTCATCCTCGCCGAATAAGGTTTTGGGTGCCCTATCGCTGCTCAAAACCAACAGTTGTCATACACCTCTTGCCAACAAGCGTTCCGAAGTCCACCCGCGCGCGTCGTCGCGCGCCCATGCCGCATTCCTTCAAAAAGCGTTGGTTTCGCAAGGCGGTCAACATCGAGTGTCCCGAAAACAGATCAACCACTTATGGTATTACAACAGGGCTGTTCTAAGAAAGGTCGGCGCGCGCGCGCTCTTGCGAAACCTTTTTAAAAAAGCCACACGCGTTTCCACAGTTCAATCACATTCGATCAAACGGGCCTTCCGCGCGCGTGTCGAAATCGTTCGAACGCCCATTGCGCGCGTGCTGGGGGGATGGGGGCACGATCCTTGTCAAAGAAAGCCATGCGAGCCACTCGCGACCGTCGGCCGCGCACGCATGCCGAGATCGTTCCCAAACCTTCAGCACCGACACGTGGGCACCATCTTCGCCTTCGGCGTGATCAGGATCGACGCCGTCACTGGCTTCGCCGTCGTCATCGTCATCGTCGCCACCAGCACCGTTACAATCATCGTCGTGTCTGCCGATGTCGACGTCGCCATGATACCGCGCCCGGAAGTCGGGCTGGAAAACCGCGCTGGAAAGTCCCCAGCGGTCAGCGCAAACTCGGCCGTGTCGGTCGCGCCAGAGTAACTGGCCGCTTTGCGCGCGAGCGTGCGCGCGCTAGCGCGGCCGCCGCGATGCGGCAGCCAGGTCATCTCAATCGCAGCCGCACGGGTTTCGCAAACCTAGCTGCGGGTGAGTGTGTGGGATGATTGCGCGAGCACCGACATTGACAATTTCAAGTTCGGCAGGCGGGTTGCCCTGCATAGACTGCACCGCAAGTCTTGCACCACCTTGGTTGCACCACATAGATAGCACAACATAGGTCGCGCCACATAGGTTGCACCACAGTCTGCACAACACATATTTCACCACATAGATTGCACAACGTAGTATGCACCACCTAGATTACACCACGTAGCTTGCACCACGAACATTGCTTCACATACATGGTCCAACATCTATTGCACCACCCCAAAAACATATACAAACACACGGCTTCGCAACACCAGCTTTCAAACGTTGCGCCCGCGTTCTTGCGGATTCTCCGTGGAACCATAAGCCCTTCGCTATTCATGGAATTCGGCCAAACGGGTTTTTCGCGCCGCATGTCGAGATCATTCGAACGCCCTTGCGCGCGTGTTTTGGGGGGCACGATCCGTGTCAATCAATACCATGGTGGCCACTCTCGCGCGTCGGCCGCGCGCGCGTGCCAAACTCTTTCCAAAACCTTCATCACCGACGCGAGGACGCCGTCCGTCGTCGTCGTCGGCGTGATGAGCATCGGCGCCGTCGCTGGCCGTGCCGTCGCAGTTGTCCTCGTCACCAGCGTCGCTATTATCATCACCGTCAGCATCATCACCATCATTATCATCATCGTGTCTACCGTTTTCGAAGTTGCCATGGAGCCGCGCCCGCCAAAGTGACCGACTCGCGCTGAAGTGCCCAGTGGGAGTGCCCAAACGTCAGCACCACCGCGGCCGCGTCGGTCGCGCCAAACTAGAAGGCCGCTGCGCGCGCGAAAATGCGCGGGCTAGCGCTGCCGCAGAGAGATGCACCAACCAACACAAAACACTCATCGCAATCGCCGCCGCATGCGTTTTTCAAAACAAGTTGCGGGTGGGTAGGTGGGGCGATTGACCGAACAGCGGAGTTGACAATTGCGAGTTCCACACGTGACTTACACCACTTAGATCGTGCAGCATGGATCGCACGGTATACACTGCACCACACTGGTTGCACTGCATGAATCGCACCACCTAGGTTGCATCCTATATAGTGACCCACATAAGTTGCGCCACGTATGTATATACATACATGTGCAACTACATATACACATTCCTATACATATACATATATAATAAGGGCCATACGTATACATATACATATACATACACACATACATACATACATACATACATACATACATACATACATACATACACATTGTTGGACAACGAGTTTCCAACACATATTGCTAGATACTTATTGTTTGGGACTTACGTTGGCTAACATTGTTGTTCTTAGAGCATGTTTTAGTTCTGAGAGGTTTTCGTGTTACGCCAATCGGGATGCCGGTACTGTCGGTCCTTGCTCAACAGAACGGGTACGAAGACCGACAGCCGTTTCTGATTTTTTTGAACCAGATTCGTTGTCGGTGGCGCTTGGGAGATGTCCATTTGAGACAGGCAGTCGCCTGCCCAACAACTGCTGCTGTGGATTTGGGACATGTGCTTGTGGGCATCGTACCCATTTTCTCCGTGCCCATTCGGGCGTGCCAACAGGAGGCCGAGAAGCAGATCACCATCCTCGGCGTGGACTCCCGCCGTGGAAAAATCAGCAGCGCGCTCGTGGGGGACACGGAGTTTCGAGGTTCGAGGTTTTCGGGCGTGTTCGACGGTCCTCGGCCTCGGGATGCTTGCCAGCAGCTGCGCCTCGCCGAGAGGCGTACAGGGGTGCCGGGATCGTCCCAAACGGATGCCAGAGACCCGAAATACCCCGAAAACTACACGACGAGGACCATGGAGGGGGCGGGCTTTCTCAGAAAGTTCAGAAGGCCTTTGGCCTTCCGAGAAGCTGCCTGGTGGGCTTTCTCCGAAGCCACAGGGGGGCTTCTGAGAAGGCCAGAGGGCTTCTCAGAAGCCCCGCCGCCTTCTGTGAAGGCGTACCTACTCTCACCCCATCGGCGCGCCGTCGAAAAATCCCAGACCTCCAACGCATTGAAAAAGTTCAAACAAAGTGTTCCGCCGTTTTCCGCATCGGGGGGCCCTCGCCAGACCCCAGGACCGTCACGCTACGGTTCAGGATGAAAAGCAGGCCTAGGGGGAAGTGGTTGTGACTTCCCTGGGCCCTGCGCTCAACAACTCAAGACGTCGGACGTCTGGGAACAACCCACGGCCCCATAACTGGCGATTGCTGAGCGGTCCTGCGCGTTTTTGCTGAACCGCCCTGTCCTGTTCGGTTCTTTCTCTGGATGCGTTTGCCAAAGGGCCTCGATTCTAAGGGTGGTCTTTGTGTGGGTGGTTACTTTGCCATGTTAGGACTGCGGCATGAAGAACAACATCATCCGCTATTTCGTGGAGAGCTTGCGGGTCATGTGGGCCCCGGAAGCCAGGACTTGGCAAACCAGGATCTTGCCAGATCCAGCGGGAGAAAACGCAGATCTGACGAGGTTTCGACCTCCGGCTGCAGTTTCCTCCGGTGCGCCGAGGCCCCTGTTTGCCAGCACCCCCGCCTGCGGGACCCGGAGGTCAAGCTGGTCGTGGTGCCGTGGGACTACGACTTCACGAAGGACGAGTTCGACGGCCTCTTCCTGAGCAACGGGCCCGGCGACCCCCTGAAGTGCGAGAAGACCATCGGGCACGTGCGCGAGGTGATGCTGCGGCGCCCGACCCTGCCCATCTTCGGCATCTGCCTGGGCAACCAGATCCTCGGGCTCGCGTCGGGGGCCAAGACCTACAAGATGAAGTTCGGCAACCGCGGCATGAACCAGCCGTGCGTGGACATGCGCACCACCCGCTGCTACATCACCCCGCAGAACCACGGCTTCGCCATCGACAACGCCTCGCTGTCGGACGGCTGGATGCCGCTCATGATCAACGCCAACGACGGCAGCAACGAGGGCATCATCCACAGCGGCCGGCCGTGGTTCTCCGTGCAGTTCCACCCCGAGGCGTGCGGCGGACCGACCGACACGGCCTTCCTCTTCCACCAGTTCCTCAACAACATCACCAGCCCCGTCCAGATGGTGACGACGATCCCCTACTCGCCGCCGGCAGTCTACCGCAAGGCCCCTCGGCGGCGCGCCTCCTCCTCCTCCTCCTCCTCCTCCTCCTCCTCCTCCTCCTCCTCCTCCTCCTCCTCCCGCCTCCTCTTCCTCCTCCTCCTCTTCCTCATCCTTCCTCCTCCTCCTCCTCCTCCTCCTCCTTCCTATTCCCTCCTCCCCTCCTACCTCCTCCTTCCCCCTCCTCCTCCTCCTCCCCTCATCCCTCCACCTCCTCCTCTCCTCCCTCCCCCTTCCCCCTCCTCCTCATCCTCCCCCCTCCTCCTCCTCTCTCTCCTCTCCTCCTCCTCCTCCTCCTCTCCTCCTCCTCCTCCCCCTCCTCCTCTCCTCCTCCTCCTCCTCATCCTCCTCCTCCTCCTCCTCCTCCTCCTCCTCATCCTCAGGGCAGGGGGGGGGCGAAGTCAGGGCCGAGAGCGGGACTCTCTTGGAAAGGGTCCAGCTTGGCCTGTGGCCTCCGGGGAAGCAGGCGCCTGGTCGGGCCACGAGAGCGATCAACATAGGAGCAAGGCAGGGAAAGGAGGAAGAGGAAGATGAGGGGAGGAGGAGGAGGAGGAGGAGGAGGAGGAGGAGGAGGAGGAGGAGGAGGAGGAGGAGGAGGAGGTTGGCATCAAGCTCCTGCGACGCAGCATGCTCCCCCCCTCGGGTCATGAAAAGTTCACGCCGGGAGGTGTTCCGGCATCTTCGGCCTCTCGGGGGCCCCGACCGGGCCGCGGGGCCGTCAGGAACCGAAGAAACGGCTCGGGATCAGAAGCTGGTCCTGGGGGATGGGTCGAGATCTCTGGGGGTCGACGTCAGGAAAGAATCCTGACGCTGGGGGTCTGGGTCCGAAGCCTCAGGGCGCTTCTGAGAAGGCCGGAGAGCTTCCGAGAAGCCCCGCCGCGTTCGGAGGCGGCCTGCCCCCTTCCTGATCCTCGTCGTCGCAGCTTTCCATCCGTAACTCGGGCCTCTGGCAGCCGTTCGGGACGATCCAGGCACGCCCAGACGCCTCTCGGCGAGGCCACCCCGAGGCTGGAGAACGGTCGAGAGCCGAAACGTCAACGCCGAAAGCCTCGAGCCTCGAACCCGACCCTTCCTCCCTCGGCGTGCCGCCGAGAGGTGCTGGTCCTTGGCTCTGGCGGGCTCACCATCGGCCAGGCGGGCGAGTTCGACTACTCCGGCAGCCAGGCCATCAAGGCCCTGCGCGAGTCGGGCGTGCACTCCATCGTGATCAACCCCAACATTGCGACCGTGCAGACGTCTTGGGGGTACGCCGACAAGGCTCTTCATGAAGGAAAGGGGTCCCCAGGGGCAACGTTAGGCGGGGGATGGGCTCGAGGGGGGGATACATCGACCCTCACTCGTCCAATCATCGCCGATAGAGGGCCGATAGCCTCACCCCGCCCAGGAACGTGCGGTTTCGCTATCGGGGGCCTAAGGTGTCCCTGGCCCAAGGTGCCCCCCAGCTTTTCGGTCCACTCTGGAGCCCCTGGGGCCCGCTGGGCCTCGTGATGGGGTGCTCCGGAGGCCGTGGGGGCCTCCCCCCGACATCCTGGGGGGCTCACCCTGGGCCCTGGGGCACGTCAGGCAACGCCCGGCCCCGAGCCAGCCCCCCCCCCCCCTCACGTTGACTGTCCGACCGTGCTATTCGGCACCTATCCCACGAGCATTCGGCACCCAGGATGCTACTAGCACTGGTCCCGAGGTGAGGCGACTGAACATGAGCGTCGCCTCCTGAACCTCCTCCTCCTCCTCCTCCTCCTCCTCCTCCACCTCCTCCTGAAGCCTTAGCCTCCTCCTCCCCCTCCTCCTCCTCCTCCTCCTCCTCCTCCTCCTCCCTCCTCCTCCTTCCCATTACTAGTTTAATGACATGTCTCTTCCACGTTTTTCTTCACAATTCGATGCGGCGGCTCGGGTCCCGAGGCAAACGGGGCCCCGAGACGTTGCTCGCTGCCGTTGGCCTCGGGGGACCCTCCGCGGGCCCGGGGGCCGGCCAAAGACGCCTCGGGATGCAGGGCCGGCCCCGGGGGGGGGAGAGTCGCAGGGCCCGGCGCCTGCTTCCCTAGAGAGACCCCCCCCCCATGGGCTTCGCGGTGCAAGGTTAGGGGAGCGAAAAACGGCATAAACATAAAAACTCGGAGGTCCGCGCGGATTTCTGGGATCCGCGCTGGACCCCCCTCCCTGGCGCGTGGAGCGCGCCAGGGGCGGCGCCGGAGGCGCCGCCAGGGGGCCCCAGCGCGGATCCCAGAAATCCGCGCGGACCTCCGAGTTTTTATGTCTATGTCATTGTTCGTTCCCCTAAAGGTCTACTTCCTGCCCGTCACCGTGGAGTTCGTGACGCAGGTGATCAAGCGCGAGCGGCCCGACGGCATCCTGTGCTCCTTCGGGGGGCAGACGGCGCTCAACTGCGGCATCCGGCTGGAAGAGGAGGGCGTGCTGTCCACGTACGGGGTGAAGGCCGGCGGGCCCTCTCGCTGCCGCCGCCGGCCCCCCCCCTCTCTCCCCCCGCGCCCGCGGTGCTCGGAGGCGGTCTGGAGCTTAGTGTCGGGGCTGGACAGAACCCCCAATAGTGACACGTCGATTAGTGAATTGTCCGTTTTCGGTTCTCGAGAGGGCGCCGTGGCCGTCAGTTTCCAGGTTTTCGCCCGCCAGATTTGGGCCCGAGGTCGTTTTCACTAAACCACGTTTTGCTAAAGGGGGTTCTGTCCATCCCCGATAGTGGGCCCCGGAAACGGCAGGGCCGTTTTTTCACCGTTTCCAAAAAAATGTCCCTTGAAAATGGAAGCGGCAAAAAACGGCGACCGGAAACGGCAACAAAACGGCTCCAGGATTGGAGCCAGAGCCAGAACCGGTCAAAAAACGGCGACGGAACCGGTAAAAAAGCGGCGTCGGAACCGGCAAACAAACGGCAAAACGGACCCGGTAAAAAAACGGCCCTGTCGTTTCCAGGGCCCACTGAGGTCTGAAGCACCTGCCCCGCGGGGCATCCTGCGCTCGCCTGAAGGGGCGCTTCGGCCCCAAGCCCACCGCACCCCCGCCTGAGGGCGAGCGGCGCGACGGGTCGCAGTCCTGCCGCTCCCAGCCCCTCTGCGCCCAGGCCCCCTCCTGGCGGCGAGGGCGTGCGGGCGTCGTCAATTCGCCATGGGGGCAGCGGGTCCCGAGGGAAACGGGTCCTGAGGTTTTGCGCCGTCTTCGGGGCGGACTCCACGGCCCCGGGACCCGCAGATCACGAGTCTGAAGAGCTCGTCCCGGGGGAAGACCCCGGGGTCCAGGACCCGTTTCCCTCGGGACCCATTTCCCTCAGGGCCCGCGCCCACCATGCTAAGACGTCAACAGATTCAGGAGGGAAAGAAACACACAGACCCAGTTAATCGTCGATTCCCCAGAAAATATGACAAAATATGGGAAGTGGGGGGGAAGACAAAAGCCCCGAAAATATGGGAAAAGATGGGGAATCTGTTTATTTGTCTGTATTTATTGGTGTGTCCTGGGGCCCCTTCAGCTAAGACGTCAGCAGAGCACCTCGCCGATCCTGGCCAGTCCGATCCCGGGCCCGGGAAGGGCCATGGCCGCGCTCGGCGAGGCGGTGAGTCGACGTCGCCAGAGGGGGGCAGGCAGAGGGCTGGAGGGGGGAGGGGGCATTGGGCCTGTGAGCCCAGACCTCCTGGCGTCGTGAAAAAATCACGACGGGAGGTTTTTCGCTATTTTTGGCCTCCGGGGGCCCTCACCGGGCCTCGGGAGCGTCAAAAAACGACTCGGGACGACAGACCGGTCCCAGGGAAGGGGTCCAGACCGCTGGCGTCGACGTCATGAAAAATTCATGACGTCGGGGGTCGAGCAGTTAACGGGCGAAGAACGGTGTAAGATAAACTTTTTCGCTGTCGTGGGCGCCTGTCCCAGGGCGGCTGGAAAGTTTATTATACCCTTACGGTGGCACCGTGGGGGTATAAACTTTCCAGCCGCCCAGGGACAGGCGCCCACGACAGCGAAACAAATTATTTTATGCCGTTCTTCGCTCGCTGAAGCAGGGGGGGCCCTCGTGCAGGTACTGGGCACGCCGATCAAGACGGTCATCACGACCGAAGACCGCGAGCTCTTTGCCAAAGCGGTGGAGCATCCGGGGTGCCTGCGGCAAGTCTTTCGCCGCCGTGCCAGCGCCGCACTCTCGGTGGCGACCCGTCGACAGCTTTGGTCCTTCGTCTCGGGATGGCCGTAGCACTTCTGCGTCGTGTCGGGGTTTCTCTCCTTGTCTTCATCGTCGTCGTCGACGTCGTCTTCCTGCCTTCTTCTTTCTCCTCATTCCCTCTTGGGGGCATCCTGGGGGCCTCATCGGGGCCTCTTGCGGACCTCTCGGGGCCGCACTTCAGGGCCATCTTGGGTGTCTCTCGGGCCGTCGTGGAGGTTGGGGCCCTCTTGGTCTTGGGGCCCCCTTGGGGGCCTCTTGGGCCGTCTTGGGGCCACCTCGGAAGCCCCTTGGTCTGTCTTGGGCTGACGTCGGGGGCATCTTGGGTCAGCTTGGCGGCCTCGGTGGGTTTCCTCGGCCTCTTGGAAGCCACGGACTTCCATCGAGAGCCTCCACAGGTGCCAGCGCGGCCCAGGATGCCTCGGGAGGGGGGGCGATGCATGCAGGGAAGCTTGGCCAGGATGGGCGGGCGGCCGCACGGCAGACTCGCAAAAGCCCCATCTCCTGCCAGGCAGAACTCGGCAGCCCCTGATCTCCGACGCCACGAAGACATACAGCTTCTCGAGCCTTGAGAGAGCACGACCGCGGCCCCGGGCCCCAGCTTCCCGCCGCGTCCTTCGAGCTGCATCGAGCCGTGGTGGCCCCATGGGCCCGAAGCCGGGCCACGGCGCCTGGTGAGAGAGAGGTGCAACGCTCAGTAATTCACTCCGGGCCTGCCGCGCCTCAGCGTGCCGTGGGCGCACGGTGGGCGGACTGCGGCTACAAGGTGGCCGAGAGTGCCTGCTGCACGACCGCGGAGGAGGCCGCAGCGGCCGCCGCGAAGATCGGCTACCCCGTGCTGGTCCGGGCCGCGTTCGCTCTGGGCGGCCTCGGCAGCGGCTTCGCGGCGGACGAGGCCGAGCTGAGGCGGCTGGTGCAGGTGGGAGGGAAAGTGCAGATACCGGTGGCGCGCTTTGAGGAAAAGCACGACGAGAGGTTTTGGGCAGCGCTCGGCTTCTGCAGGTCCTCACCAGGCCCCAGGACCGTCGAAAACGGCTCGGGACGAAGAACTGGTCCAGGGGAAGTCGGCCATGCGCAGAGGGGGGAGGGGGGAGGGGGCAAGGCTCCTCAGGACACACCCCTGCTTCGTAGGAGGCGCGGGCCTCATCTAGATGCAAGGCTGGCACCTCCTATGCAGCAGCCTCCTTCTAAGAAGCCTCCCCCCCTCCCTCCATCCCCGTCGTGCGCGCCGCCAGCTCTGGCGCACGAGCTCTGCGCAGGCCCTTCTGAGAAGCCCTCGCCCCTCCCCCCCGACAGTCGGCCCAGATTAGCAGGTCGACCCTGCCAAATCAAGGCCACCCTCGTGTCGTGTGTCTCGCGCTCCATGCTTCCTACATTCCTGTGGCAATGTGGCCCTCGGAAGGGTCTTGTGTCCTCTCGCGTGTCCTGTCCAATCGAGTCCGACTGTACAGTCGGGGCGCTGAACGAGGAACCCTTTTCGTTGGGGAGGGGCTCCGCGTTCCTTACTGATTTCACCGTTCGCCCCGCGTTTTCCTCAGGTTTTCGAAGGGAAATCGAAGTTCAAGTTCTGGAGAAAAGGGGCCTCGTTCCTTACTTGGGGTTCCTTAGGTCAAGGCCCCGACTGTATACCCTCCCGTGCGCGCCGCCAGGGAAGGGGCCCGGACCTTCGGGAGAGCCCGCGCTGCGAGCGAGGGCGCGGCGTCGGAGTTCTGGGCGGCGCGATGGGGGGGCCTCTCGGCGCCAGAGGGGGGGAAAGGCATACCGTACCGTCCTCCTCCCTCATCCCTCCTCCTCCTCCTCCTCCTCCTCCTCCTCCTCCTCCTTTTCCTCCTCCTCCTCCTTTTCCTCCTCCTTCTCCTCCTCCTTTTCCTCCTCCTCATCCTCCTCCTCCTCCTCCTCCTCCTCCTCCTCCTCCTCCTCCTCCCTCCTTCTCCCTCCTTTTTCCTCCCTCCTTTTTCCTCCCTCCCTCGTCGCCGCGGCCGGATTCTCCCCGGCACATCCTGGACGAAGCGCATATGCGTTTTGCACAGCGCAGGAGGAGCGCCCGGCGGCGGAGTGCGGCAGCGGCGCGCTCGACAGGCCACCGACGGACGACGCACGCGGACGACGGAGGCGCGGGGAGGGCGGGGGACGAACAGCGGGGGGGGGGGGGCCCAGCCCTCGAGAGGCGACGGCGGACGAGGACGAGGGGCGAGGACGCGGGGGGAGACGGCGGGCGACCGACCACGACGGACGAGCAGGCGACCGAGGGACGGCGGGCCCAGGGCGCGGCGGAGACGAGCAGCGCGCGCGCGCGCGGCCGCCCGCCGCAGCCCGCCCCGCGCTCGACAGAGGGGGGGCGCAGCCCCTGGAGAGGTGCGGAGAGGAGCGGCAGCGGTGTCGCAGGGCCTGCGGCCCGTACCGCCACTGTGCCCGGGCTCACAGGCGGGGCCCCGAAGAAGGAACCCCTTTCGTTGGGGAGGGGCTCCGCGTTCCTGAAGTGTCTCGCAGCCTGCCTCAGGTTTGCCTTCTGCTTTCGATCGGACATCGGAGTTTCACGTATGGGAAAAAGGGGCCTCGTTCCTTATTCGGGGTTCCTTGGGTCAACGCCCCGACTGTAGCTGCCTCGATACGCACGTTGTGATACGCAGCACGTGCCGTACTCAAGGCGTCCGTGCCAATACGTTGCGTGCCGGCTCCGCGTGTGGGACCACGTTTTGGCGAACGTATCGCGTCGGACCCACGTATTCAGGATACGTGTTGAGCTCCGTATCAATACGCTACGTGTTGCGTGTTGCGTATCGGGGCGGCTACGTGCCTGGGCTGCGGGTGTGAAGCCCATTGGGATGTTCGTTGGGATCTCGTGTTGAGTCGGGCCTGTCCCTCTACAGGAGGAGTATTCAATTCAAAAATAGTCAAAAAATAGTCTGGGGACGATGTTTTTAGCATGTTGGTCTATTTTGGAATATTTTCTGACGATTTGCGTTTTACCATCCAAGCCCGCCTGTAAGGGGACGCGCCCGACCTAAATCGCGTGGGAGGCGGGGGCCTCTCGGAGGCAGTGTGGGCGTCTCTTGGGGGCCTCTTAGGGGGCCTCGCGGGGCATCTTGGGGCGGAAGACTCGGGTTTTCGGTTCGTGTTCCTTCTCTTGGGCCCCTTTGAGGGCCAGCTTGGGGCCCTCTTGGGCCGTCTTGTGCGCCTCTTGGGCTGTCTTGGGGCTCTCTTGGGCTGTTTGGGGGCCCTCTTGGAGGCCTCGTTGGCCGTCTTGAGGCGGTCTTGGAGGCCTCTAGAGCCGTCTGGGAGCGTCGGGAAGCCGAAAAGGCGAGAACGCCCAAACCCTTCACAAACCGAAGGATAATCAATAATTTCGGCCTCTTGGAGCCCTCTTGGGAGGCTTCTTGGAAGCCTCTTTGGGCGTCTTGGAAGGCTCTTGGGCCGTCTAGGGGCCATCTTGAGCGTCTTGGAGCGATCGTTCGGCGATTCGGGGCCTCCTGGGGCTGTCTTGGGGGCTTCTTGGGGTTCTCTTGGCCTGTTGTCTCGGGGCCCTCTTGGGCCTGAAGAGTCACGCGAGAAGACGCCACGCGGAGAACGCCAGGGGAACCGCGACAAGCCCCAAGAAAATTTGGAATTCGGGGTCCGGGCCCTTTGAAGAACTCCTCAGGAGTGAGGAGTGAGGCTTAGAGGACTGGGCCCCGGACCTGAGGTCACGCCCACTCCGTGCCCAGAGGCACGTTGGCGGACCTTTTTGTCCCCCCAACAGGTGGCGCTGGTGAACAGCCCGCAGGTCATCGTGGACAAGAGCCTGAAGGGCTGGAAGGAGCTCGAGTACGAGGTCGTGCGCGACGCGAACAACAACTGCATCACGGTGTGCAACATGGAGAATTTCGACCCGATGGGCATCCACACGGGAGACTCGATCGTCATCGCCCCCTCGCAGACGCTCACGAATGCGGAGTACTTCCGGCTGCGGGAGTGTGCCCTGAAGGTGGTGCGCCATTTGGGCGTGGTGGGGGAATGCAACATCCAGTACGCAGTGGACCCGCACAGCCAGGAGTTCCGCATCATCGAGGTCAACGCGCGCCTGTCGCGGAGCAGCGCGCTGGCGTCGAAGGCCACCGGGTACCCGCTTGCGTACGTTGCCGCGAAATTGGCTCTGGGTAGCGATCTGGTGAGTTTGCGCAACAGCGTCACCAAGTGCACCACCGCCTGCTTCGAACCCAGCCTCGACTACGTCGTGGCGAAGGTCCCCCGCTGGGACCTGCGCAAGTTCTCGACGGTGGACCAGGAGGTTGGCAGCTGCATGAAGAGCGTGGGCGAGGTGATGTCCATCGGGCGCACATTCGAGGAGACCATCCAAAAGGCGCTGCGCATGGTCGACGAGGCCTGCAAGGGCTTCGACTCCGAGCGCTTCGACCTGGAGCTGTCCCACCGCGGCGACGAGGCCACCGCGCACGAGGCGACCAGGGCGGAGCTGATGCGGCCGACGCCGACGCGCGTGTGGGCGATCGCGAAGGCCTTCGAGCTGGGCATGGACGTCGAGGAGATCCACGCCCTGACCCGCATCGACCGCTGGTTCCTGTCGAAGCTGCTCCACGTGCACACCGTCAAGCACGCGCTGCGCACCGTGGACCTCTCGGGCCTCGCCGCCAGCCCGCAGCTGCTCCGGGAGGCCAAGCGCTGCGGCTTCGCGGACCGGCAGATCGCGCCCCTGCTGCGCTTCTCGGAGGGCACGAGCGCGCGCGGCGATCGAAGGAAGGGAAAAGGGCAGAAGGCAGAAGGCAGAAGCATACGCTCTCGGAGGTCGGCAGAAGCACAAGCCTTCGGCCTGGGAGGCGGGAGACGAAGCCGGGGGGGGGGTGGGTGGGACGGGGAGGAGCCGAGGGGAAGTCGAGAGGCACACTTGGGGGAGCAAGCAATGACCTGAACAGCAAAACTCAGAGGTCCGCTCGGGCTTCCTCGGATCGGCGCTGGGCCCTCCTGGCGGCGCCTCTGGCGCAGCCCCCGGCGCGCCCCGCGCGCCACGGAGGGGGTCCCGGCGCCGATCCACGAAGTCCGCGCGGACCTCCAAAAGTCTACGGTCGGGAACTTTAGGATAGCGTGTCGTTCCGTCAGCACTGGCCCACCACGCTTCGACGCGACACGTTATCCACTTCGCGGTCCCAAGGCGTCAACGTCCCGAGCCTTCCGAGCCTCCCGCCCCGGTGAGCAGAGCGACGCGCTATCCGCTCGCAAGAACTAGCGTGCCGCCGGGGCCGCCGCAGCGACACGCCATCCAAAGGTTCCCGACCATATGCTTATGCAGGGTTTTCTTCCTCTAGGCAAGTGGGACTACAACGGTGGCCCGGTACTCGACTACAACATCCGCGCCCTGCGCAAGAGCGTGGGCGTGGTGCCCGTCGTGAAGCAAATCGACACTCTCGCGGCTGAGTTCCCCGCGCACACGAACTATCCAGCTGAGCTGCCGCGCGATTCCGCCACCGCGCTCGGGCATGCGCGGTGAGGGGGCCTTGGGGGGCGGGATAAGGGGAAGGTCCATGGATCCCCCCACCCTTGCCCCGAGCTTTGTTTTTAACATGATTTTCTGCCTGGCCGGCCAAGCACGCAGGGACTTGGCCACAAAAATGAAAACATTCTGGGCTCGGTGTGTCGGGGGGTTCTGATTATTGTTTCGCAAGAAGCGTAAGGGCCCGACGCGCACACACACACACACCAACCGCTGCAAGCGCGGTGGCGGACCTCTACCTCACGTACAGTGGCATCGAGAACGACGTGCAGCTCGCTGGCCTCGCGGGCACCGGTTCTCAGAAGGACGCCGCCAGCGAGGCAAGCGCACCGATCATCGTGATCGGTTGCGGGCCGTACCGCATCGGTAGCAGCGTCGAGTTCGACTGGTGCTCCGTATCCTGCGTCAAGACGCTGCGCGGGCTCGGCAAGCGCGCCATCATCATCAATTGCAACCCAGAGACCGTCTCAACCGACTTCGACGAGTCGGATCGCCTTTACTTCGACGAGCTCAGCCACGAGACCGTGCTCGACGTGGCCGAGATGGAGAAGTGCGCCGGCATGGTGGTGTCTGTCGGCGGGCAGATACCCAACAACCTGGCCATGCGGATGCACCAGGTCGGCATTAAGATCCTGGGCACGTCGGTTGAGTCAATCGACGCTTGCGAGAACAGATTCAAGTTTAGTCAGCTCTGCGACTCGCTCCGCATCGACCAGCCAGAGTGGTCCGAGTTCACGACAGTGGAGGAGGCCTTCCATTTCTGCAAGCGCGTCAGCTTCCCCGTGCTGGTGCGCCCATCCTACGTGCTCAGCGGCGCCGCCATGCGAGTGGTGAACTCCGAGTGCGAGCTGGAGAGGTTCCTAAAGGCAGCGGCAGTGGTGAGCCGCGAATACCCCGTGGTGGTCTCGAAGTACATCGCGGGGGCCAAGGAAGTCGAGCTGGATGCCGTTGCCCAGGACGGCACGATGCTGAACTACGCTATCGCGGAGCATGTCGAGAATGCCGGCGTGCACAGCGGGGACGCTTCCCTGCTGCTGCCAGCGCAGAAGCTCTTCGTGGAGACGCAGCGCCGCGTGAAGCAGATCGGGCAGAAGCTCTGCCGAGAGCTCAAGATCTCTGGCCCGTTCAACATCCAGTTCATCTGCAAGGAGAACGAGGTCAAGGTGATCGAGTGCAACCTGCGCGCGTCCCGGTCCATGCCCTTCATCTCGAAGGTCTACAACATCAACCTCATCGAGCTCGCGACGCGGGTGTTCCTGGGGCTGCCCGTGCACGCCAAGCCGGTGCAGCCGATCGACATGGAGTACGTTGCGTGCAAGGCGCCCGTGTTCTCGTTCGGTCGCCTGAAGAACTCCGACCCGAGGCTCGGCGTGGAGATGCAGTCTACTGGCGAGGTGGCGTGCTTCGGGGTGAACAAGTACGAGGCCTTCCTGAAGGCGATGATCGCCACTGGGTTCAAGCTGCCCGCCAAGAACGTGCTGGTGTCCATCGGCCCGCACCAGCAGAAGCAGGAGTTCCTGCAGGTCGCCCACCTGTTCGTGGCCATGGGCTTCCAGCTGTACGCGACAAAGGGCACGCACGAGGTGCTCAAGAACAGCGGCATCGAGTCTTGCATCTTCACGTTCAAGGCATTCGTGAAGAGGGAGCCGAACGTGCTGACCATGCTGCAGGGAGGCAGGCTCGACCTGGTCATCAACGTCCCAGAGTCGATGGACTCGCAGGTGCCTGCGAGGAAGCGAAAGAGGGGGAGCCGCGGGGACCGGAGGAGACCCAGGATGCGTCAAGGGTGCTGCAGCACACCCTCCCGTCCCGAGTCCTCTTCCTGAGAGGTCCCTACAAGAATTGCCTTCGACTGCGGGAAACGCACCGTACGCAGACGAGCACCCCAGGGGCTTACTGCTCAGTCAAAGCACACGCTTGAAACAGATCTGCCCTTCATCTTTCTAGCTGTGGTTGAAGCGGAAAGGGGTAGGATCAAAGTTCGAGGACGTGCCCAGTGATAGCCCCACTATAAACAAGTAGCCAGCATTCATCCGTTTGATTGTTGCGCAACGGTCCGTAGTAGCCGTAAAGGTTGAGAAATGTTCGAGGGAAAACCACGCCTTGAGAGGCAACCGTTCCGTCCACAAGTCAATCCCCTGCTTTCCAACTTCGGGGCATAAGATAAGAAACGATGTTTGCCAGCGGTGATCCCCAAGAGTGGGTTTAATACTGCACTCTCGATGTGCGCTCTATGTGGTGCAGTCCACGTGGTGCAGTCTATGCGGTGTAAACTGGGGGATGTAATCTATGCGGAGCGCTCCACCCTGCAGAAGTTGAAGTCGTCAATTCCACTGTTCGCGCGCGCAATTGCCCCAGCCTTCCCCCCGCAACCTGCCTTGCACAACCCATACGACCACGATTGCGGTGACTCCTTTGCGCTGGCTGGCGCAGCCTTGCGGGCGCGCTGGCGCGCGCGCGCGACCTCGCGCCCAGCGGGGCCAGCTGGTTTGGCACTGTTGATGCGGCCGTGATGGCGCCCGCCAGGGAAGAGACTTCGGTGCGGGCACTTCAGTGGCCGCGCCAGCGCGCGGGCACTCCAGTGCGGGTCGGTGGCCCGGGCGGGCGCGATATCATGACGACAACGGCGACGGCGGCAACGAAGATGACGGTATCGGCTCTGGTGGCGAGGATGGCGGTGGCGACGGGGAGGCCAACGACGGCGCCAATGTTGGCAACGACGGTGGCGATTGGCCGTGTGTCGGTGATGAAGGTGATTGACAGATGACAACGACAATGGAGGCGATTCACGATGACGTTGACGCGGTGGTGCGATGGGATGATGCGGGTGATGGTGAGGAAGTGCGCGCGCGCGCAAGGGCAAGAAACCTGGCAGACTTCCAGTTGAGCACCATTGTGTTAGCCAGATGTTTTGGATGAGGTCCATCTTGAAATGAGTTGGAAACCCGTTGTGGGTGGAATTTCGCCATGCGCGCGTGGCGGCGCGTACGTGTGGCCCGCATGGCATTCTGTGCGAAGGATTCGTGCACTGGGCGCACGCAGGACCAGCACGGATGCACAGCGCGGTGAGATGAGAGCGCGGACTTTGGACGAACCTGCAAAACAAAAGTGCATGGTTTTCCTCGGACTGCAGCACGTGCGAGCGGGCAGTAAGCCTGGAGGACATGTAATGGACAAGCACAGCAGTTTTTGTTTATGTGTTTACGTTGATACGAATGTAACACGTGTGTGTTCGGTATGGTTTTGGCACGTGCGCTTGCGTGTGTTCTATATGCTATAAGCGAGTGCGCGTGTACAGTAGTACTTGACAGGTATGCAGGGGGGTGTCAATACCCAGCCTGCCCCGGTTGGTTGGAATTCACCAGGGAAATCAGCGATGAGGCAGAATCGCATGTAGCTTGCAATGCGAAAGCGTGCATCGCTAAGTCCGGGCTCGGGAGGGTGATGGAATCTGTGTGTCTGATAAAAGGAGGACTAATTTTTGCCCGGGTTGGAGTCGTCAGCTCCGCTGCTCGCGCAAACGGTCCACCCTCCCACCCGCAAGTTGTTTTGCAGAACCCATGCGGCCGCTGTTGCCGGTGTGTCTGGCACTGGCTGGCGCATCTCTGCGCGTTGCGCGGGCACGCGCAAACACTTTTTTTGATCCGCGGGTCGAGAGCGAGCCTCTTCCGGTCGAAGCTAAGCGGGCCGCGCACAGCTTTAATTGACAGAGGGGGGAAGGCAGAAGGAGGGGCCTCACGTCAAGGCCAAGAGAGGGCAAAGCCCCGGAATCAGGCGGTGCCGAAGGCGAGCACGCGCAAACACGCGCCCAGCGAAGCCAGCTGGTCTGGCACTGTTGCTGCGGCCGCGATGGCGCTTGCCGACGGGGACCTCCCAGCGCGTCTCAGAGGCCGCGCCAGCACGCGGGCATGCCAGCGCGGGTCGGTGATTCGGGCGGGCGCGATGTCAGGATGACATCGACAGTCGGGGACAGCGATGATGGTAGTATCGATTGTGGTGGCGATCTTGACGATGACGACGGCAAGCCCTATGGCAGCACCGATGCTGGTGCCGACCATGACGATGATGATGTCCATGTGTCGGTGATGGAGGTAGTTGGCGATAACGGTGACTGACGATGACGGTAATGGAGGCGATTGGCGATGACGATGACGGCGATAGTCGGTGTGTCCATGTGTCGGTGATTGACTGGTGATGACGGTAATGGAGGCGATTGGCGATGACGATGACGGCGGTGATGCGACGGCGTTGATGCGGGCAACGGTGGGGAAGTGGGCGAGCGCAGACATTCAAGAAGTCATGCGAGCTTGTTGTTGAAGTGCATGTGTTGTCTTATACATATATGTATATCTATATGTGCATACAACTATATATGAAGAGTTCTGTCTTGGCATGCTTCGGAAACCGTTGCTGTTGGTCGGAGTTCGACGCGCGCGTGGCGGCGCGCGCGTGTGGCCCGCATGGTGTTATTCGCACTGGGCGCATGCTACATTCGGGGGTGGACTGACCTCCTACCCTGACACGTCGATTAAGGAATTGGCCGTTTTCGGTTCGCGAGAGGGCGTCGCGGCCGTCATTTTTGCGGGTCCAGGTCCGTCGGTTTCGGTCCCAGGCCGTTTTCATTAAGGGGAGGTCTACTAAAGGGATGTTTGTCCACGGCCGGTACATAAACGCAGATGCACCGCGTGGCTCGCTGGCCTTGGAGAGGGTTCAAGGCGGATGTGTGCCCAGCACGAAAGCGAGGACAGCCATTTTGTACGCCACGCGCCCTCACCAATGTAACTGTCGGGAGTTGTGAAGACGGGAGTGCGCGCCGCTGCAGCACAAACCGCAATGAACGAAACGTCGCCCTCCGCTCGTGCAGCTGTTGAGAAATTTTGCGACGAATGAGTGCGTCGTCCAGGCGGGAGCCACATGCTAAACACCACCCGCCCTTCATCGGTGTGATCGTTGGAATCTGAAGCCATCAAGGACAAGGAGGGCGAGGACTAGGACGTCTCAGGTGAAACGCGCGGCCCGACCTACCAACACGCCTGGAGGTGCCAGGACGGTTAGCCGTGTTGCATTGAAACGGGACGGAGGAGAAGGGGGCAGGAGAGGAACAGGAATAGGCATAGCCACATGACGTTGCCATGCCAAGTCAGATCAACCAGAAGGCCGATGACGAGCTGCCTTCTCGGCGGCACTCAGCAGCTTGGGAAGCGTGCCTCGCTCATGCGATCCAAGTAACCCCCTACTGGCATCGTTCGGGGACTTCGGCAACACTGCTTGCGTTCATTCCGAAGATGAATGGGGAGGAAGGAGGGAGGGAGGCGGGAGGGCGAGGGAGGGAGGGAGGGAAGAGGGGAGGGAAGGGGGAAGGAGAGGGAGGGAAGAGAGAGGGAGGAAGGAGGGAGAGAGGGATGAGGAGAGAGGGAGAGAGGAAAGGAGGGAGGGAGGAGGAGGGTGGAGGACGAGAGGAGGGGGAGGAGGAGGGGGAAGGGGAGGTAGGAGGAGGAGGATGAGGAGGAGGAGAAGAGCAGGGAGCAGGCGGACGATGAGGATGAAGGAGGAGAGGAGGAAGGAGGAGGAGGAGGAGGAGAGACGGAGGAAGGGAGGAGGGAGGAGACGATGATGATGCTGTGCTGATGATGATGATGATGAGATGATGATGATGAATGATGATGATGCTGATGCTGATGCTGATGCTGATGCTGATGCTGATGCTGATGCCAGATGATGATGATTATGATGATGATGATGATTATGGTGGTGATGGGAACGATGATGATGATGCTGAGATGTTGATGATGCTGATGATGCTGATGATGCTGATGATGCTGATGCTGATGCTGATCTGATGATGATGATGATGATGATGATGATGATGATTGATGATGATGATGATGATGATTGAGGATGATGATAGGAGGAGGATGAGGATGAGGATGAGGATGAGGATGAGGATGAGGATGAGGAGAGGATGAGGAGGATGAGGATGATGCTGATGATGATGATGATGATGTGATGATGATGATTGATGATGATGATGATGAGAGGAGGGAGGAGGAGGAGGGGAGGAGAGGAGGAGGAGGAAGGAGGAGGAGGAGGAAGAGGAGGAGGAGGAGGAGGAGGAGGAGGAGGAGGAAGGAGGAAGAACCAGGAGGCGGAGGGATGGAGGAGGATGGCTCCGCAGGCGCTCACGGACGGCTTCGAGATACGCCGCGCGGCCATCGACAGCGGCACCTCGGGGACCCGCATCACACCCGCCAGCCAGAGGAGATGAGAAGGGAGCAGTGGAAGGAGGAGGCACGCAAGAAACAAGAAGGGTAACATGGGCCTCGGAGGAGCAGGAGGAGGGGGACCACCAGGGTTAGCAGGAGGAGGAGGAGGAGGAGGAGGAGGAGGAGGAGGAGGAGGAACAGGATGAGGGGGTGGAGATCGAGGAATCAGGAGAAGGAGAAAGAGTTAGGGAGGGAGAGGAGGAGGGCCCCCCGAGGCACCTCTCTGATCACGGACATCAAGACGGCGATCCTCACCGGCATGGCCTTGCATCGGAAGTGGGTGCGGGAGACGTCTGGGCGGGCGTTCTGGTCCTACAACTCGTGGCAGGAGACCGAGGAGGAAACGGTGGAAAGAGGAGGGAGAGGAGGAGGAGGAGGAGGAGGAAGAGGAGGAGGAGGAGGAGGAGGAGGAGAGGAGGAGGAGGAGTGAGGAGGAGGATGAGGAGACGAGACGAGGACGGAGGAGGAGGAGGAGAGGAGGAGGAGGAGGAGGAGGAGGAGGAGGAAGAGGAGAGAGGAGGAGGAGGAGGAGGAGGAGGAGGAGGAGGAGGGGAGAGGAGGAGGAGAGAAGGGGGGGGGGGGAGGAGGAGGAGGAGGAGAGGAGGAGGAGGAGGAGGAAGGAGGAGGAGGAGGAGGAGGAGGAGGAGGGGCGGCGGGTCCTGCATTTTCTTCCTCCTTCCGCTGGTGCAAGTCAGTGACGCTGCTACGAGGTAGCCAAGGCAGCTGCTCGGCCACTTGAGTCCATCATCCTGAAAGCCATATTCCGTCATGCACGCTACGCATTTTGGCCATTGAGTTCTCGACGGGAAAATCAGCAACGTTCCCCAATCAGAGCTTGCCTCTGTAGGGGTCCTAGCGGATTAAAGGTTTAGGTGAGGTGGGTCGCCGATTTCGGTGGCCGGGCCCGGGTGCCCGGGTGCCCGGCGGTGCCCGGGTGCCCGGGTGGCCGGTGAGGTGCGTGGCCGATTTCGGTGGCCGGGCCCTGGTGCCCGGGTGCCCGGGTGCCCGGGGTGACCAATAGCCCAATAGCATATAGCCCAATAGCCTTATAGCCCTATAGTCTTCTAGCCAAATAGCCCTATAGCCCGATAGCCCTATAGCCCTATAGTCCAATACCCTATAGCCCGATAGCCCCATAGCCTTATAGCCCTGATTATAGCCCTATAGCTCTACAGCCTTATAACCCTATAGCCTTGTAGCCCAATAGCCCTATAGCCCTATAGCCTCATAACCTTATAATAGTTTTATAGCCCTACAGCCCCATAGCCCCAACAAAAATCTGATTGGGGTTTTTCTCCGGTGTCATTTAGTTTTGACAGTAATCACCATGCACCGATCGGGCTGGGCTGGGACCGGGATCAGTTGTCCCAGAGCGTTGTGGAACGCTCTCAGAGCATCCAGGAACGTTCTGGAACGGACGCGGTGCCCGATACATCCTCCAGAACCGCCGGATCTCAGAGATCTCCAGTTCATACTGGTCCGACGTTTCCTGGGTCCTGGCTTTGGCTCCGCTGCAGGGCCACTATAGGGGATGATGGGCATAGGGGGGATGCATCGACACCCACTCGTCCATTCATCGCCGATAAGGGCCCGACCAGGAGCGTGGGGGTTCGCTATTGGGCGCCTATTTCCTATCTATCGGCGGCGTATCGCCGATTCCAGGTCGATGTTCCCCCCCTATGCCAGCCCCCCTGTCGTTAAGTCGGGCTTGTCCCTCTACAGGAGGAATATTCAAAAATGGTAAGAAAATAGTCTGGGGATGTTCTGAATATTTTTTGCCATTTTGGAGTATGTATTGAGTATTTTGTTTTCGCCGACAAATTCCCTGTAGGGGGACACGCCCGACTTAACCCTATCGTTGCCCCCTCGTTCGCTGAGGCTGTACCCTCGCAGTGCCGGCGGAAGCCAGAGTTCGCTGTGGCCGGGTGGTTTCGAAGGCCCCCCTGCCGGGGGGCGACGGCGTGCCTGGACCGCGCTCTGCGCTTTCGCGTGTGCACGTGCCGAATGGTTGCCTGGCATCTTCGGGGGGCCTCTCCCGTCCCTAGGGGAGCAAAAAGTGACATGAACATAGAAACTCGGAGGTCCGCGCAGACTTCTCGGATCGGCGCTGGAACCCCTTCCCTGGCGCGCGGAGTGCGCCAGGGGCGGCGCCGGAGGCGCCGCCGGGGGGGTCCAGCGCGGATCCGAGAAATCCGCGCGGACCTCCGAGTTTTTATGTTCATGTCATTTTTCGTTCCCCTACTCTCCCGTCCTGTCGATGGCAGTCGTTTCTTGTACCCCGACGTTTTTATGTTCATGCCATTCTTCGTTCCCGAAGCCTTGGACCCCACCCCCTCTGCGGCATTGTTCCAGCCGGATCGACCCGCGATGGCCCTGTGGAGCCCCGAACTGGGCGGAAATGCCCGGTGCGAAGGAACTGCGACGCCCTGATCGCAGGGATCCGATACTCCTTTTCGTTTGGTTTTCGGGTCATAGCTCGGGTCTTCGGCGGCCATTCGGGACGATCTGGGTGCTTTCGGAACGCTGTCGGCGAGGCACAGCTGCTGGAGAGAACCACGAGGCTGGAAAGCCGCCCCGAGACCCAGGCGTTACAACTTTTGAGCGTGCTCGTAAACTGGACAATCAAATCAGATCGGCGGTTGTGAGGGTTCGAGGTTTTCGGACAGCTTCATCGGGTCTCGTCAGCTTTCCAGCCTCGGGGTGCTCTCCAGCAATTGCACCTCGCCGACAGCGCTCCGACAGTACCTTGGTCGTCCCGAATGGCCGCCGAAGACCCGAGCCATGACCCGAAAACCAGACGAGGAGGAGGATCCCGGAGATCTGGACGTGGCAACTCCTTCGCACCGGGCATTTCCGCCCAGTTCGGGGCTCCAGGGCCATCACGGATCGATCCGGCTGCAACGTCGAATCTGAGGGTGCCCTCTTCCTCCGCGGCCGCCCTCCTCCTCCCCCCGCCTCTCCGGTGAGAGCTCGCCGCGTCGTGGCCCGGCTTGGGCCCTCCTCCTCCTCCCCCTCCTCCTCCTCCTCCTCCTCCCCTCCTCCTCCTCCTCCTCCTCCTCCTCCTCCTCCCCCTCCTCTCCCCCTCCTCCTCCCCCTCCTCTCGTCCTCCACCCTCCTCCTCCTCCTCCTCCTACTCCCCTCCTCCTCCTCCTCCTCTCCTCCTCCTCCTCCTCCTCCCCTCCTCCTCCTCCACCTCCTCCTCCTCCTCCTCCTCCTCCTCCTCCTCCTCCTCCTCCTCCTCCTCCTCCTCCTCCTCCTCCTCCTCCTCCCCCTCCCGCGCTGCGCGAACGCCAGCGCCGCGGCCAAAGAGCGGAAGGCGCGCTCGTAAACCCGGCGGTGCGGCAGTGCGGGCTGAGCGCCCCTCCGACGGGGACGGCGACCCCCGCGAGGCTGCCCTCGGCCGAGTCCGGCGCGGCAGCGAGGGCGGCGAAGGCGGGGGTTTGCTGGCTGGACGCTCCCCTGGCCCAAGGGGCCTCCAGGAGTTCCAGGGAGGCCCGCTGCGGCCTCCAGAGAACCCCCTCACGAGGCCCAGAGGGCCCCAGGGGCTCTACAGTGTAGCGACAAGCTGGAGGCACCTTGGGCCAGGGGCACCTTCGGCAACCCCCGAGAAGGGCGGCCGAAGATCGATCGGACCCGGCAGAGCTTGGCGACGAGGGCCCCCGGAGCCCAGAGTCCTCCAGGGGGGAGGAGCAGCGGGCAGGAGGAGCAGGAGGAGAAGGGCGAGGAGGTTCGATGGCGACGGCATGGACGACGGCGCTTAGTAGGACGAGTGTCGGCGGCGAGCGAGGGGGAAAGTGAGGAGGAGGTCTTCTCAGAAGGCGGCGGGGCTTCGCAGAAGCTCTCGCTGTGTCTGCGGGGAAGGCTCAGAACACTTCTCACACGGACGGGGGACTTCCGAGCCTTCTGAGAAGGCCTTCTCCTTCTCACTTCCCCCTCTCGCTCGCCGCCGAGAATGGGGGGAGTGTGTCGAGGAGAACAGGGACGGCAGATGCGGATGTGGTGGAGGCGGATGGGGAAGGTGGACGTGCCGCGTGTGATCGCCCATGTTCAGCGCGGAGTGCGAGCGATAGAGAGACAGAGAGAGAGAGTGTGTGAGAGAGAGGGAGGGATGGAGGGAGGAAGGGAGGAAGGAAGCGGACATTGGGGAGGAGGACGAGGAAGACGGTGAGGATGAAGAAGAGGAGCAGGAGGAGGAGGAGGAGGAGGAGGAGGAGGAGAAGGAGGATGATGATGAGGAGGAGGAGGAGGAAGAAACGTTAGAGAGCCAGGGTTCGTAGAAGAACGGAGATGAGGAGGAGATGGGAGATGCGGACCAGCTGCGGGCCAAGGAGGAGGAGGAGACAAATGGAGAATGGGGGATGGGTGGGGAGAAAAGGCAGGATGTTGGAGGGAGGGGGAAGAGGGAAGGAGTACACGGAGACGAGCGACATTCTCCTGGCGTAGTTCTGCATGGAGATTCCGTTCTGCAGACGAGGACATTCTCCTGGCGTGGCCCGAGGGGGGCGACTCAGCGGAGATGGGGCGACCCGCGTGTACACATTCGGCGGGGAAAATACCAAGCTAATTTCCGCGACAACAGCGGGGCCAGTGAGGCGACTTTCCCTGCGCCAGGATGAGGCACTGTAGTTGCGTAGCCGAGTCGTCTGGACTCATGCGTGCCATACGTGTGACGGAGTAGCTCGACTAGTTTCCGCAAGCAGTCTTCCGGTCGTGCTGCCCATTGGTGGGGCCAGGGCAGTTGCCGGCGTTGCTGCGGGATCCGGCCTCGGGTAAGTTTCTCTTGCGGATGCGAGAGGGTGCTTCGTTTTCCATCGTGTGCGAGTTCTGCCCGCCTGCCCAGCATTGTTCCTTGCCAGACAGGCGAGGGTCGTGGATACAACACTATGTGCACCATCATCTTGGGAAGAGAACGGCGAAATCATGCAAATAATGCTTGTGTAAAAAGATGCAGATACGCAAACGAACACACACACACACACACACCTATGCACTTTCATGAGTACGCATGCGACCTCGCACTCTCATTATGTGTTGCGCGCGTGATATGCACATGTGTAAACATCCGGTCGTATTCATCCGCATGCTCGCACGAAACAGCACATGCGCAGACAAATGCGCGCACGAAGGCATCTGGTGTGCATGTGCTACGCACATGCGTATGTACACACGTTCATAGGGGACCGAAATGCTCGTTGCGATTCAGATGCGTGCTCCTGCGCAAGAGCGGATAAGAGTGAGGAGATGTACGTGTGCTCCCCGCGCGGTCATCCGCATGGGCCCCCACGCGTCCCTACCATTCGACCCCCCCCCCCCCCGAACGGCCATTCCATGTGCTCTCCCCCGTGTGGGCCCTGCGCGCCCTCCCTTGTACCCCCGCGTGCCTCACCCCATCTGTGTGTCATACCCGACCCCCGTGTTGCCCCAACGGTGACGACTCCATGCTTGACGGCCAGGCGCGCCCATGAATGCCACGAACGCAGTCTCCCTGCTTTGGGTCCCCCACTCGCAACTATACATGCACACGTCCCTATGCAAATGCAACTGCACGCATATTCGAATGTCATTGCGCCTGGCTGCACATATGGTTCCACATGTACGGCTACATGCACACATGCGCATCCAGATGCACTGCCATACTCATACGGCCATTCCCACATCGCATCGCAGATACGTGTGTTCGTATAGACGTGCGTGATCACTTTTGAGCACCAGCGCACAATTTCTTGCACAATTCTTGTGCACATCCAGCTTGGGGGAGTCCTGAGCCACCTTTTGGCTCTCTTGAGATCGTCGCGGGGGCTTCCTGAAGCCCTCCGGGGCCGTCTTGGGGGATGGACTTTCCGAGGCTATCTACGGCTCAAGAGTTTGAAATAGAAGAGAACATGTGAAAACAAAAAAAAAAAAGTCCCTGGCAATGGTTCGGTCTCACAAGGCATTCTTGCAGGGCTCTTGAGTTATTTTCGGAGCCTTTTCGTGCCCTGAGGAGACCTTGGGGCATCTGGGGCTGCTTCGGGCCGTTTTGGGCTGGTCTGGGATTTCCTGCAGCTGGTCTGGGGTGATCCTGGGCCGCGTTGAGGCGTTCTGGGGGCTGGGAAGAGCGCCAGGAGGCGAGACGCAGGGTGGATGCCCGAGGGGGGAGGTCGCCGCAGGAAAAGTACAGAAGCTCTACCTTTCAGCGAAAGGGCATTATGTCGCGCCCCAGGGTGCCGAGACTAGGGTGGCGGAGCGCGCACACACAAGTTGTCACGGGTGATTCTGGGTTTCGCTTTGTTGGTATCCCATGCGGCGCAGAGGGTCCTCAGGCGCGGGCAGCAGATGGAAGTGCTAATTGCGATCGAGCATCGTCGAAAGCGCAGTGAAAGAAACGCCAAACACTGACGTGCAGGGATGGGTGGTGGCTGGGAAGGACTGTAACCCAGCAAAGCGCAGCGACCAGAAAACTGAGGAGCACGTCCGAGCGAGCTCGACTCAAGGTGAACTGAAGCGCGAGCAGTCTGGTGTTAATTGCCACTGAACCAGCGAGCTAGCAATGATAGCCAGCGGAAAGAGCCTGTAAGGCTGCCAGACCGGCCAATTGGTAGGGTGACGCGAAGCGGCCGAGAGGAAGAAGGGGGCATGGGAAAAACAGCAGCGCGGAAAACGCGCTGGACAATGAGCGAGCAAAACAGACAAAGCAAAGTGCAGGAGGATAGGCCGACGGTCGATTGCGCCCCTGCAGTCGCACCGATGAGCGGAGAAACTGTCACGCAGCCGCCTCGGCCACCGCAGACAAAAGGAAGACAGAGCGAGCAGAGCAACGCCAGGCGAGGCGACGAGCGGCCGAGCCGAAGCACGACAGAGATCGGCCGGGGCAGCAGAGCGAAACCGTGCATTGGACCTACCGGTCGCGAAAGGTCGCCGCAGCTGGGACACACACCCAACCACACACACTCACACAAGTTGACAGATTCACCTTCGTGAGTTCATGCACGCACACGCACCTATTCGCAAACACGTGCTCACTCATGCGCCTGCACATGCAACTGCTCCTGCGGATGCACGTGTGCATACCGAAGACGCCGCTGGCGAATCACCGACTCCCTGTCCTGCTGGCAGCGCCCGTGTCGTGAAATGTCGGACGAGAGTGCGGCCAAGCTGGTGGCCCACGTTCTGCACCAGCCGTTGGTGGAGGCTGTCTTGGGGCTCTTCTCGGGTGCCTTCTTGTGAGTCTCCTGCGGATCTCTCCGGGCCCACCTGGACGCCCTCTCCGGCCGCCTGGCGTACTTCCGCGTTGTGTCGGGGTGCCTCTCCTCG